>JAEPRB010000242.1:0-58381 GCA_016758965.1 Circinella minor
AGAAAATATATAAATAGTCGATTATTTTATTAAATAAAAAGGGGATCTTTACGTTATCTTTTATTCTTTTATTTTCCTTTTATTACTTATACTTTATTTGGCTTGGTATTGTTCCGCCATAAAAATAAAACGACATTTTTTCGTCGTTTTTTAGCATGACTTTTTTTTTTTTTACTTACCCTCATTTTTTGTTGTAGTCAAATGGCAATAATAACAACGGTAAGAAGCTGATCGTTCATTTTGATTAAAGGTCGCATACAATAATATCAGATAATAAGAAAAAAATGGTCTGATATCATGAATTTTTTTAGTAGACTTGTATAAGTAAAGACTAGTGTTGAAATCAAATACATTATATCGTCCTATGTCAAAAAAAAAACAAGAAAACAAAAGAAGAAAAGAAGGATAAACTGAAAAGAAAAATGTTTCGTAATGTAAGCCCCCAAGCCAAGTATATAAGTAGATAGTAGTTGTTTCAGATGAATAATTGGAAGAAAATATATGATCATGTTTCAGTAACTGGATAAACGAGATCCCAGTTTTGGTCTTAGAAGAAGAGAATCGCCTAATTATGATTTTTTTACTTAACAATCTCAATAAATAACCCATGCATGAACAATAAAGAGAGAGAGAAGGGAGAGCAATCAATGATCTAGTTGAAGCGACGTTACGCTCATCATCGCCAAAATAAAACTTATTTTACTCTTAGAAGAAACTTTAAACATGGACATAATGAACATGTTTTGTAGCTATTTGTTTTAGAGGCTCTTTGTCCACTTTATTACTTACTATTAACTATAACAATGTAGTAAGTATCAAAACTGAACATATGTCATTAATTCGGCACCATCAATAATATTTTTGATAATCTTTGTTTAGACAAAAGAAACGTATATAACTTTTTCTAATCTATTTTTACCTCCTGTACCAGATTCTTCTTCCTATTTTCAATAACTTCACCAGAGCGTATAAAGAATTTTAGAATATTGATCATCATTCATATACGTATATGAAGGGTTCCCGTATATGAATATAAAAAATTGATTTAATTTCATAGCAACGATATAATATAGTTTTATTTTATTTGTTAAGTTTTATTAACATTCACATTTGTTTTTATTCTTAATAAGTAAAAAAGATGGTTTTTAGAATGCATGTATGTTCAATCAAAAGACATAGAAACGAAAAACTAATTTTTTCCAATTAACTGACTTAGAAGAACTATAGTCAATTTTTCTTTTTATTCATACCATTGCCCTAGTCCGCACATTCACAACTTCACATGGAAAAAAAGGTGGTTGTTATGTAGGCTGCTGAGGTAGCTGTTCTTTTTTTTTTTTTTACCTTAATCGAAAACCATATTTCTTTTTCTCTTTTGATTATTGGACGTTGTCTTCGATATGTTATTGTTGAAGATAAAGAGGTCAGGCTTTATAAATAAAAGTGTGCTAGTAGTATTCAATACTATACTTTCTACTATGTGGCAATGTGGGTATAAACTGTAACAAACGAAAATATAATCATGTACTACGATGATAGTGTGTCAGTGATAGATTATTCTTTGCCAATTGGTAAAGATATAATAAAATAAAGTTTTTTGTTGTGGTTTTATCTTTTGATTCTATATGTCTGAACATTTACTTGAAAGAAAGCTGTATAATAAAGGTAATCAGTAACTGATGGTTTTGATTTCTTGGTGTAACTAAGAAACAAGTTTGCTGAGATTCCAGTTATTCCATCTAGTTTTACTTTGGGAAAAGATAGGTATACATTAGTCCGAATGATCAACTGTGGAGGAGACTATTTTTGTTTATCTTGAGTAAAAAACTGATCGCACATGAATAAATATTGTAAAGTATTTTGCTCAAATTAAACTTTTTTTTTCTCGTCCAACCCATGTAATGTCACTATTACAGAACTTCCATTGCCCCTGTTAACTTTACTTTTTTTAAAAAAGAATATATTTTTAATTATTATTTATTATTGTTATTATATATCAATTAGAACTAGATTGTATGAAAGAAGAAGAAAAAAATAGTCTAATAATGAAATTGGCCATCATAAACAAATCATAAATATAAAGTTATATGAAAATGGTGGGTATTAATAATGAACAAAATCACAACATATTTTTTTTTTGTGTTCCCGTGAAGTCATAAGTACTAAACCTTTTATGGTAAAGTAAAAAGAAATTGTACTACATATAAAAAAAAGTCATCTTTTTCTATACTGGATCAGCAAATGGGTCAGCAAATGGATTTTCATTTTCTGCTGATGTACGACTCACGTTACTGTCTGTTGTGGGTGGTGGTGATGGTGCTGATGATATTTTTAATCCAGATAAATCACGTAATGTTTCTTCTGAACGTAATCCAGAGGATGGTACTGGAGGAGGAGATCGAGTATGTTGAGGTGATAAGGGTGATGGTGGTGTTGATGGCATATTATTAGGTATTTCTCCAATGGATAACGTTTCATATAATTCTAATGCCTTTAATAATTCTTCATTGGTAGCTAAAAGTGTACCAATCCATTCTTCATCCTCAACCAATCTTGCATAACGTACAATTTTCTTTTTAGATTCTTCACATCGTTGACGATAATCTTGAAGTCTTGCATCATGTTGTAAATCAATTTCCCATCGATCTTCACTTGTGTTGATGAATTTAAGAGCGTTGATCAAATTATTTACGTTTTGATTGGCTAAAGCAACTTCTTGAATGATTTTGGGTTTAGCTTGTTCAAGATTAAATGTACGTCGAGTATTACTGTTGCTTCCACCACCGTTAGTAGTGATATTTCGAGGTGTTGATCCAGCTGTACTACTACTCCTTGGTTTTGTACGAACATCATTATTATTATTACGTGTAGGTGGTAATGATTGACGTTTTTGAAGTTGTGAGGTAGGTGTTGAAGGACGTGGTGGCATTACAGGGGTTGTTCCTGTTGCTGACGAGGGTGATTTGGGTGTTGTTGCCCCACTTCCACTTCCTATTCGTTTTGGCTAACATATATCATTGAGAGATAACAATCAATAATCAATCATACTTATATAAAAAAAAATTGATCTATCCTTTCCTACTTACCAAATTCAATTTCTTACGTCCATTTTCATACATTTCACCTAATACATGCATTCCAGGTTCATTCTTATATTTTACTGCCCATGCTCCCATGACACTTAATAATGCTTTACGTACTTTAATATCTTCACTCTATATAAAAATAAAATATCAATAAAAAGAAATCTATGCCTTTTTTTTTGTAATGGTATAAATATTTGTTTTTTTAAAAAAAGGGTTCTTTCTTTACCGATGATGACAAGATAAGACCGAGTCGTTCCCGCATTTTTTCATTTGACAAAAATTGTCCTATATAAAATATATATATTCTACATATATTAGACCAACTATTAAATCTTTTTCTTTATCGTTTTCTCCTTTTTTTTTTTTTTTTTTTTTTTCCAAACACTTTTCACTTCCCCCCCCGGTTCATCTTATTATTCTTTACTTACGATGAAATTTATCATTGGTATTTTCCATTAATAGTTTAAGTACCTATTATTTATCCACATCGTAAGAATATATACATTTTTTTTTGATAATAGTAAAATAAAAAGGACACATACATCAATCACTCGAAGTTTTTGTTGAGTTGTTCCATGTTTGAGTCTTTTACGAACAGCTTCAATAGCTTCTTTCGGTCCAGCTTCTTGCATTTGAATGGACTCAATTAATTGTTGTACAATATACCAATCTGTTTCTTCATAATTGGATAATCTTTCTATTATATATTTTTTATTTGAATTAATAACATTGGGTAATTTCAATCGAAAAAAAGTTCAATAATATGAAAATAGATTGAAGATTGTTTTAAAGCCAAAAAAAAATAAAAAACCCAACATACCAATATAAAAAGTGATTGAAGTTTTTTGAACTTCCTCAGTAAAAATACCCATATTTAATAAAGAAAGGGGAAAAAGTAGTTGGGAAAAGAAAGAAAAAGAAACAAAGGAAACCAAAAAAAAAGAATAATGCCACTAAAAAAAAAAAAGTAAAAACTTTGGTCGGGCTTGTAGCTTTTTTGGCTACACATAGAACATCGCACAACAGGTAAATCTTCTCTCTCTTTCTCAATCTATTTTACAGGCCTTTTTTAAAGTTGCGGATAAACTATCTGAATAATTCTTGACCGTGCACGTGTATTTGCGTAGCACCTTTTTTTGTTTTTTGTTTATGATGCAAAGCACAAACAACTTTTTTTTTTTTTTGCGCAGCTCATAAATGTTTTTATGGGTAAACTAGTTTCTTATATGAATATCATATTAAAAAAACCCCCCCACAGACATTAATTTAAAGTAAAACCCCAGTTTTACCCCTCACAAAAACAAACAAATTCATTATTTTGTGTCTCATTGTCTTTTTTTTTTATTTCTATAACAACTATCTAAAATTCAATCAAAAAATGTTTTTCCTTTTATATATGATAATTCTGTAAATTTATGTTTATGCAAAGTTTTGAAAAATTGACAACCATCTGATGACTAGATTATAGTTAATTTGGTCATATGTTTCTTAAACGCGCTTAATTTAGACACAATTACACTCAGATTAATATGAAAAAAAAACAATGACAAAAACAAACGAAATGTTGTCAATGACAACATCTTCTTTTTTTTTCAGGTTTGACTTGATTCCAAACAGGGGATAGTTTTCTTATATTTTTTATATTGAAGAAAACAAAAACAAAGCTCCATTTCTTCTTAGCTGCATAATAATGATACTATTTTTTAATTCGCGACGATACACTTTAACTTATCAGAAAAGTATACCGAAATGTGTTCCTAATAAATAATTCCTGAAATTGCTATTATTCATTGCCCAAAGTAATGATAAATCCTTTTCTACTATATATAAAAATATTATCAAGTATCAACTTTATTATTTTACTATTATTATTTGTACAAATATGGATTATCCTCATCCTCTTCATCTTCTTCATCACTATCTAAACGTAAAGGATTCGTATTAAAACTACTTAATTTCGTTAAATCCAAAACATCATCATCATCATCGTCACTGCCACTTAAACACAAATCATCAAGATTATCATCTCCATTTCCTAAGCTTGCTGGCGCTGATGCTGAAATAGTATCCAATAATGCTTCTGCAAAATTATTTCTAGGTCGTCGATGAGGGGTAGGTGAATTCCTCACTTTAGAGTAACGTCCACTAGGCGTATTATCCATCATGAGTTGTCGTACTCTTCTAGGTGTTCGTGCCATTCCTTCATCGTCAAAATCGACATCTGCTTCCAGATCAAGATCTCCTGCAACACCGTTACTTTCTTCATTATTATTCACTGATAATAATGATCCTCGTCGTGGTCTATGAGGTGAATCATCACCATGACGATGAGGTGTATAGCCAAATCCAGATAATGAAAAACCATAATCACGTTCAAATCGAGTTCGTGGCGTTGTTGGTGACGAAGGTTGTCGTACTTTAAGTACTCGATCTTCTTCTTCTTCATGTTTTTCAGGTTTTGAACCTATTTAATATATACCGAATATATACAAGTAAATATATCAATATAAAAAAAAAGAATGTATGAAACAAAAGCTCATTCATTTTTTCTTCAACTAAACTTACGTCGAGGTGACATGGCACTTTTAATAAAACTACCAACACGTTTCATTGTAGGTACACCATTCACAGCAGATCGTTGAATACGTGCCATGGTAGCTTCTTCTGCTTGTCGATTCTTTTCAGGACGTTTACGTACAGTTAAATCCACTTCACGTCGCATAAATGGCAAATCTTTTAAATCAGATGTACGTATCTTTTTTGGTCGACTGCTTGGTATACGATCTGGTGCTCTTTCTCGCTTTTTTTGCTTTTTGTGATGATGCTTATTATGCTGCGAGTGTTGTGATTGTTGTGAGTGTTGTTGTTGTTGCTGTGAAGATGACGGTTGACTCGATCGTTGAGTAGAAGTTTGGGTTGAAGTTTGTGAATCTGTAATCGACGGTGTTTGTGATAAAGATGTTTCTGCATTATACATTAAATCCCCTTCAGTACATTGATCGAGTAATCGTTTTGTCCAGTCAGGTACAATACGTAAAAGACTAATATAATGTGTTTTATTATTTGGTTGTCAGTTAGTTTAAGAAAAATTATGTTACATATAAAGCAAATAAGAATATCTTCTCTTACTGTTGATTCATGCAGATACAAAATGCCGAATTAGATACATCTGCAACATCTAGTTTATGCTCCTTGATATCTAAACTTTCCAATTCATACAAATATTGAGCAACATCGTAAACATTTTCCCAAATCGTTACTCTCGTGTAATAAATGTTTAATTGATTTTCAGTATCTGGATCATCAAGATCGATTGGATGATGTTCTTCAGATTTGATAACTTTCATCGTTTTAGATCGTTTACCAGCACGTCGTTCCAACCAAATTAATAACATGTATATAACCATTTGAAGTCTTCCTCTAATAAATAGTACATAAAAAGAAAAGAATTATATAAGTATATATATACACATATAATTTTTTTTAATTATTATTATCCACTCAACTCCCTCCCATTCCTTCATCCTTATCAAAAAAGGATAATAATACTTTACTCTCTTGTTTTTAAAGCATTACGTGCTTTACGTTCTAATTCGTAAATATCTCGATTTCGTAATCGTATAATACTATTTTTCCATTCGACAAAATAAGACCGTTCTTCTTTAGTTGGTATTTTGCTCAAATCGGATGATGTATCCATGAGCGAGGGTATCAAATCTCGGTGTTTGGTGTCAAATTCGGATGATATAATTGATAAACTTTTTACAGATGTAATCAATTCTGGTAACTAAATATTTTACGGGTTCGGTTCAGATAAATATTATAAAACAATTTTCTTTTTTTTTTGAGAAAAAAAAATTAGTTGGTAACTTACTATTGAATTAGATAAGGATAAAAGATGATCAATACATTCATACATAAGTTTCATCCCATCACCCAGTGTCCACTAAGAATATAAAAAAAAATAAGTAAATCAATTTTTTTTTTTATCATCCAGTTTATATAAAATAATATTTTTTGTACCTTTTGAATATACAAAGTTCCATAATACAATTCTTGTAATGAAGATAATAAAGTTTCTGTTGTTGATGGTAATTGAAATATATCTTTTTCTTCCTTAATTTCTTGAGATGGTAATGGGGTAACAGGCTCCTTTTTTACTTTACTTTCTGCTAGTTTTACTTTTCGTTTTCTTCGTCTTTTTTTTTTTTTTTTTTTTTTCAAATTACGTGATATATAAAAAAAAATCACATTCCATTCTTTTTATATCAGTAATCTTTCATTTATCCAACAAGAATGAATGTAAACAAATCAAAGAAAAGAAAATAAAGAAAGACATTCTACCTTTCTTTCATTGCTTCAAGAGTACTAGCTTGTTCAGATGATAATGGTGCTAGTTTCAATTGACTTTTTTGTTGTTGTTGTTGTTGTTGTTGTCCTGATTCCTTGAAAAATACACTTAGTTTTTCCTTTTTCACAGTTGTTGCTGGTATATTAAGAAAATCCAACACATTCGAACCAGCAGGTATAGTAGTAGTAGTGTTGTTTTCTATCACACCATCGAGTGATGATTGTTCAGGTTCGAGATCAAACAATTTGAAATCACTGACAAGTAATCGAAGCAAGATACAGTTTTCTGCCTTTGGTTCAATGACTCCAAATCGATTTCCAAATTTTACAATGGCAACAGAATTTCGGTATTTCAGTTGTTGTATAAATGTACACAAATCATCATTATTCTTGCCAACAAGAAGATATAATTGTGGGATATTGGTATCGAGGGAATCAATGTTGATTTGATATCGATAAACAGCACAGAGAATATCGATTTCTTTTGTATCATTTGGTACTAAGCCCATTTTACTATATATATATTGATGAGTTGAGCAAAAAAAAAAAAAGCACAGTAAATCAATAGTACAAAATAAAAAAAAAGTATATATTTATTACCTTTGGTTGATGGGGTACATATCAACTTGGATCGGTGCAACTTGAGGTGTAAAAATCAATTTAATTGGATAACAAGAATATGTTTTTGTTATCATGTTACCTAGTAACTCTTGATCCGATCTTGGCAACGCCTCCTCTTCTGAAACAACTTTGATGGTCCGTGCGTTCAAATGATGAAATATGCTAGCAAACGAACCACCATAGCTATTATAATCTGCTGTTAAATTGGACACTCGAGTATATCCACCTCCAAAAGGTCGTAATACATTATTTATTCCATGATAGATCGATTTTGCTTCCTAATTAGTTTATAATATCCTTTTAATTTTAATAAATTATTCCTTTCTTTGTATTTATTCTAGATAATAATGATAGAAAATCAACATATATCTAGAAATTTTTTTTTATTTTTATTTTACCTGGTCATCATCTGATAAATAACTTGATGTATCGATCCAACTCAATGAAATTCGATTTTCAATATAGTCATCCCATAACCAGCGACGTAATTCCGTATGTACAAGTCTTAAACTTTTAGCAATATCGTTTTCCTTGGATGAAGAAGATAATAAAGTTTGAGTAGAAATACTTGAAGCAACAAAATCATTCCAACTGGAACAAGTTTGAGGCATTGGTGTTACAAGATAAATAAAGTTTTTGACATCAATTTGAGATTGTTTTCTTAAAGATTGTTGTTGCTGTCGTCGAGGTGATTCAGACGATAGATCTGAATTAGTCCAATGAAACTCGGCAATAGATTGAATCAAAGTACGTTTAATAATCTCAAAAGTAGAAGAACAAACAGAATCAATGTTGTCACCACATTGTTGTTGACGTTGTTGTTGATTCAAATAGTCTTGTTTAAAAGTTTCAAGTGTATTCACTGAAATGGAACGAAAGGATTGATTGGTTGTTGTAGAAATAAAAGTAGTTGCTGCATTGTTATTACTACCATTAAAAAAACGATATCCCCAAGTCGTTCGTTTATCAATACAATCCAAGAAATAAAGTAATATATTTAGAATGAGGTGTTGAATGGTATCCACATTTGGTTCAACAATATTGACCAAAAAGATTACATGGGGTGCACTACGTTTATTATTGATCATGGAAGTTCCCTCTTTTGTGAAATATTGTGTATTTAAGAAAAAAAAAAGAGCGGAAGGAGTGGAGACTAGAAAGAAAACACGAACACGAAAATTTGCTGAGGAAAAATAACGCGAATTTTTAAAGAGAGATAATACGTGTTCCTTTATTATATAAATTTATTCAGTACCGTAGCAAAAAAATCAGATAATCAGATGGGGATTCTATAAATATTTTACTGAATGTATAACACAGAATCTTGATTATTTATCATAATTAAACTAGGTAATAGAATCTAATATAAAGTAGTTAGTATTTTTATATTTGATGTATTAAAATTAGTGATATTTATAAATATATTTTACAAAAAAAAATTGAAGTATATTTTGCATTAACATTAATGCTTATTAAATGTATACACATTAAAGTAGAATAGTTTTGCTTTATTTTACTTTGTGGAAGAAAGATTTAAACGATTAAAAAAAAAACTTGATTATAAAATAAAAATTGTCGTATTAAATGTTATTGATGATCCTCTTTTTGAGCTAGTAAGTAGCAAGATAATTATGCAACAAAAGAAATGACATGCAAAAAACAGGGCAGAATTACCAATTATGAAAAAATCAAATCCCCTTATATCGTCATCATGCTTTAATAAATAATAGTATACAGAATTATCCTAGTAATTGAATGATAGCTTTTAAAAACAAATGAACAAAATGATAGAAATAAAAAACCAATCATAAAAAGTTTTGAGAATGGGAGGGGATTATGAAAGGTTATTGGATTAAAAGAAGTACCTGAAACTTATTATTTGCAGTCATTCCATTTAGTTCAAAAAGTCGGAGAACAATCGCTTCTATAATTCCCAGTTTTTTTTTTGTCTTGCCTTTTCGTTATAGTTATAAGACGTACTCGCCTCCCCCCTTTTTTTTCTCTTTTTCATTCCAATAAAAAAAAAAACAATACAAATTCATTTATTTTAATACCTCTTTTATTTTTGTCTTATTTTAAAATGGCATCGTCTGCTGCAAGTATTCTTCAAAGACAATATAAAGGTATATAGTCTTTTTCTTCTTTTTTTGTATTCTTATCTTTTATAACATATCAAAATGAATCTATAAATATTGCTAAGCAACTTTTTCTATTAACTAACTCTTTTTATAATGACTGGTTGTTTTATGCATGAACTATTCCTTTGGACAATTTAGAACTCACTAGAAACCCTGTTCCTGGATTTGTTGTTGATCTTAAAAATGATAGCATCTTTGAATGGTAAAAAAAAATGAATTTCTTTTTTTTTAATTTGAAAAGAAAGGAGAGGAATTAAAAAACAGTGGAAAAAAAAGGGGAGGTATTGAGGAATTTGTTTTTAATGGGCGATTTTGAACTGATAAACTCATAATGGGTTTAATTGTTTTAGGGACGTTGCAATTATTGGTTCACCTAAAACCATTTATGAAGGAGGTTATTTCATGGTAATTTCTTTTATATATATTACGTTTGCAGTCGCATAACATCTACACACATACCCAAATGATTCGATTTCTTTTTCTTTATATATATAAAAAAAGGGGGTACGGGTTGATGGTGATGAAAATATTTATAAAAAATTAAATGATAATATTAAAATATAATAATAATGTAAAATAGGCCACAATGTCATTTCCGGATGACTATCCGTTTAATCCACCAACGTTCCGATTTGATCGTGAATTTTATCATCCTAATGGTAAATATCAATGATTATATCTATTCTTTAAATGAATACTAAACGTTTTATTTTTCTTTATTAGTGTATCCTGATGGTCGTCTTTGTATTTCCATCTTACATCCTCCTGGAGATGATCCAGTGAGTGGTGAAAAAGCAGAGGTAAAAAAAGAAAGAATGAAAGGAAATAGTCGATTTGGTTTTTTTTTTATGGAAAATTAAATGTATATAATTCAAAAAAAAAAAATAGGAACGATGGAATCCAACACAGGTAAAAAAAGAATAAAAAAAAAATATGGGGAAAATAATTTCATTGTGTTATTTCGACAAGTTCTAAATCTCAGTTTTCTTCTTCTTTTTCAATTCTCAATTATTATAATTACATTTACTTTTAGTCAGTAGAAAGTAAGTTTTTTTTTGAGATAGGAAGAGTTAAAATTTGGATAATGGATTTTTTTTTTTCATCTGACACATTTTTTTCTTTTTTTAATTAGGTGTTCTGATTTCCATTATTTCATTATTGGCCGACCCAAATTGTTCAAGTCCAGCTAATGTAGATGCAGGAGTAAGTATATCTATATAAGTTGATGAGATGTCGTATGTGTATGTGTGTGTGTGTTAATAATGTCATCTTATATATAAATGCATTACACAATGTATCAATTTCTTTTTGATGAATGCTCATTTATTAATTGATAATTCTCTTTTTAACGTGATTAGGTTGCATATCGAAAGGATCGTGAATTATTTGATAGTATAGTAAAAGGTAAATTTAGTCATTATATGTAATACATATACATACACATAAATGTCATATTACTTACTGTAATACATCATACTGAATATTCTTTTTTTTCTATAGGCCAAGTAGAAGCATCAAAGAAGGATATTCCACCAGGGTTCCAAATGCCAAAATCTGAAAAAGATTTCATGTTAGCTGCTCCTGCAGAAGTAGAAGATGATGAAAATTTGTATGTTCATAATACTATTAGTATGATTATTATTATTCAAATGATTAATGTTTTACTAACTTTATATATAACCCAAACAAATAATAATATGTTTATAAATATAGTTGGTATGAATCTGGTGATGGAAGTGACTTTATCGATGATGATGATGAAGAAGATATGGATGATGATGATGATGATCTTCGTAAATAACAAGCAAATTTGTTAATATAAAATATAATTATGATCCCCCCCCTCATCCATTCATTCATTCATTCTAGTTTGGTTTCTTCCCTCCCCCCTCCCCTTTAATTGTGACATAATAACAAGGCATTTGTTGAAATGGATTGGTTTTTTATATGGTTTCGTTTTTTTTTCTTACATGGCGATAACTTGTTCGATTATTGGAATTTTTGTCAACAATATTTTGTTTTTTTTTCTTCTTGTTTCATTTTTTTTTTTCGTATATAAACAGAAATCTTTACATCTTTTTTTTTTTCACATTATTGTATCTTAATACCTGTATTCTTTATATATGTTAATGATGATTGTGTCATGAGTTCACAATCTACTAGTACATATATTTTTTTGTCATACATGATCCTATTATTCGTTACTATGGTTACCAAAAATAATAGTCAAAAGTCATCTATTTTTTCTTAATGAAAATACGTACTATCATCTTTGCATCCTTACATAAAAAAAAAAAAAAAGAATACATACTTATTATACATATACAAACAAAAATCATCGTTACACACATACATAGTAGCAACAATGGGAACTATTTCGGAGTTTTTTTTAAAGAAGATGGAATCGATTCAAAATTAGGAAATTTCAAAAAAAAAAACTTGCATTAATTATGTACGCTTGAAAAAAAATCGTTCTGTTTTCTAATTACAGTTGTTTTGCTTATGGGTAAACATTATCCTTGTTTTTATATGGCTAGTGTGTAAATGTAATCATGCATTTTTATTTATCTGTGGCTAATGCACTATTGATCCCTTTTTTTTTTGGGAGGGTGGGGAGAGTGTTGGATGGCAGGAGAGTGATGTTTTATCTTTTTTTTTTACTGTTATCAATCATGGGGGGGGATGTATTTCCAAATAGTACACTTGTCTCATCTGTTTATTTATTAGTATTTTTTTGATCGTTTTTTTAGAAATGGTATTGTTGCATAATAATAAACAAGCTGTCAGGATTATATCATATCCAGATCACAGAAGCTTCAAATATAACTTTCTCATTATATAAATAATATGTTGGGTAAGTAAATTTCTTTTTAGTATATATTTTAAAAAAAACATTATATATCACTACTATAGTATATTACATCATCGTCATGTAATGAGCATTATTATAAGTTTAGACCTTTCTATGTTCAGAGAAAAGCTTACTATTTTCTTTCTTTCTCGTAGTATATATAATAATTCAAATCTCGGATTAATTTTTGTCTGATCATCTTTTAGCTTTATTAAAAACAAAAAAAAAAAAGGAAATGGATAAATCTACTATATTTCAAGCCATGTCAATATTGTCTCTCGCCTATTTCATTAAACTCACTTTATTGACGACAAAAAAAAGTTTTTCTTTATCAAGCAGTAACCTACTAGTATACTATTTTTTTTTTTAAAAAAAAGCCTAGTATTCGACACATACCGCCACTCAGATAATACTTTTTTTTAACGTTTGCGGAAAAACAAATATTGCATGTATAAATAATCCATTCATGTAAGCTTTCTTTTTCATTCAATCTCCAGTGGTTTGTTTTAATAAGCTATTATAACTAAGTGAAGTGATCTTATATAATAACTATTTTATATAACTTCAACGGTAATACTTGTTATTATTCTGGAATAATTTCTAGTAATAAATTTTATATTCAGTTCTTATTGTATATATCTGCAAGGAAATAAAAATGTATTTATTAGTCTCAGTTTTTGTAAAAGAAAAATAGTTACAGTAGTATAAAGAAGCCGCGGGCGGGAAATATATGAAAAACGCTGGTTTTTTTTTATTTTTTTTTATTTTTTTTTTTATTTTTTATATTATGTAAGTACATCACTAGTTTTTATTTATTTATTTGTGATAGAGTATAACAGCATAATCATATCATTTCGATTTATGAGAATATATAAAAAAAAGATATAAAAAGAATAAAATTCAAAATGGGAGAGATAGAATTAAAGGATTATTGTCGATCTTTTGATTTTTACTTTGATAGAAAAAGTAATATATATTCTTCGGATGGCACCGTATATCTCGAAAAATAAAAATAAAACTTTATGAATAATAAAAAAAAAAACCCAGGGCAACGTGCATTCGGACTACTAAAAGCGGATTCGATCGTCTCTCTCCACATTTTATTCTTTAAGGTTGAGCCCAGCAGGGTATACTTTTTTGTGCACATTTTATACCACGGCTATATCCAGTAAATATCTAGATTTCACACGGGTTTTTTTTTGTTTTTGCATTCTGTTTTTATAAAGAAAAAAAAACATTGAAGAGTTTATTTATAAGTTATTGTATAAATAATGATATATCACATGTTTAACACGCTTTGTAAGTAAGGAAAGTTGGCAGGTACTTGATCGGAACAACAATTACCCTCGCTACCCGATTGCGATCCATAAAAAAAATCTTAATTAATCATACAAGTAATAATAATGATGATGATGATGATGATAAAAAAAAGAAGAAGATAATGGAAGGCTCATAGATCAAATGATGGTAACTAGTTTCATACTTGATATACAAATGATTCATTATTTCACATCAAACAGATTTTTTTCATTGGATTGTAATTTTGATTTTGTTACTTTTTTTTTTTACTCATCTATTCTCATAACGAGATACCCCGCCCTTTTACTTTTCCCCTGAGAGGAAGGTTCATAGAAGGAATTTTTTTTTTAAAAAAAGAAACTCAAAGCCCCGACAGACGCAACTTATTGTTTTTTTTTCTACTAACATTTTTTTTTTTGTTATATATATTTTAAACAACTCCCGTCGTCTCTCTTCCTCTCTCCCCCCCTTATCTTCATTAACTCCTTTTTAACAAACAATCCCCCGTCTCTTTTTTTAATTTAAATTTGTATATACTTTGAATTTTTTACACCATGACAACTGTCACTAAGAAACGTTCAACACCATTTTATTTCGGGGGTGCAGCTTCATGTGTTGCCACCGTCATTGTACATCCCTTTGATCTTACAAAGGTCCGTTTACAAAATATGAAAGGTCAAGCTCAACATGGTATGGTGTCAACCATGCTTAATATTGCCAAAAATGAAGGTTTCTTTAGACTTTATGCTGGTCTTTCTGCAAGTTTGTTACGTCAAGCAACTTATTCTACTGTTCGTTTTGGTGCTTATGATAAATTGAAGCAAAGTATGGTGACAGACTCGAAAAGTAAGTTTCTTTTTTAATTGATAACATAATTTTTTGTTAATGAGGTTATGGAGTAAAAAATAAAATAAAATAAGATAATTTATGGGGGTAAGTTTTCTCTTATTAAATATAACTGGTTTTTTTTTCTTAATTAGATCCTAGCATATTGCAATTATTGGTGTGTTCTAGTACAGCTGGTGCTTTGGGTGGTGCTAGTGGTAATCCAGCCGACGTTTTGAATGTAAATATCCAGTTTTTTTTTTATTTATCTTTTTTATGGGTGTGTTTATGTGTGTATCTTGTGGGATACTTGATAGTCATACCAACATTTTATATCATTTGTTTTAGGTTCGGATGCAAAGTGATGGTCAGTTGCCCGTACATCAACGACGTAATTACAAGAATGCTATTGATGGCTTGGTTCGTATGACCAAAGAAGAAGGTCCAAAATCATTATTCCGTGGCATTGGACCTAATGTCAACCGTGCCATTCTTATGACCTCGTCACAATGTGTAACTTACGATATATTTAAGGATTTGTTGCTCACTTACAGTCCTTTATCTGATGGATTGGTCCTTCATTTCGCATCTAGTCTTTTGGCCGTAAGTATTATTTAATTTTTTTGAAGGAAAGGAAGAATGGGATAATGGGATATATTATATTGATATTCTTATTGGTATTTTTATCTTTAGGGTTTGGTTGCAACCTCCGTTTGCTCGCCGGTAGATGTTATCAAGACTCGAATTATGGGTTCAAAGGAAGTAAATATGTCAGCATTTGCAATCATGAAACAAATGTACAAGGTAGAAGGTATAACATCATTCTTTAAGGGTTGGACTCCAGCTTTCATCCGTTTAGGTCCACAGACCATTATTACTTTTGTCGTACTTGAACAATTTAAAAAATGGCACGCAGCTTGGCATGATGATGATAGACAACGTCTCACTGCAACTGCAACTGCAACGACAAAGTTGTAAGATAATTATAATCTATTTTTTAATTCATAATATTCATTCATTATTATTATTCTATTATCCAAGTAACTTATTCCTTAACTCACATGTTACACAACAATCTACAATTTTCCCACATTCAAAAAAAGAAAAATTAACCCTTCATGTTTTTTTTTTCATCCATGCACTTTTTTGTTCTCTCTCTTAGTTTTGCATTTTTTTTCCTCCATCCTTCTTTTATTCTTTTTATCATTATTTTTTTTGTTCAAATTATTGTATATCCTCCTATTATTTTCATTCATACAATTATCACCATAGGCATAGAATCCCTTATTATTAGAAGAAAAGACACACACAAAAAAAAAACAAGATCTTTTTTCATATCAGAAAACTAGTTTTTTATAATGATTGTCATCAATCAACTATTTGTTTATGGAAAAGGATGGTTGCTACTATGAAATGAAGATTATCTCATTTCTTATATTGTTACTCACTAGTGTGCTTTTAATATATGTTCATTACAGTGTATGCGAATGTGATATGTATAATTAACGCAGATAGCACAAACATTGAGAGAATGCAGTTCTTTGTATTTTACATATACCTTATTAAATTTTTCAAGAGAAGATGTATATAAAAAGCTTCCTTGTCAATCGTATGCGGCATTGTTCATGCAGTAATATATAAATAGATATACATGTATCTTTTTTCGTCTAAAAGTTTCTTCAAGCTCTTTCTAAAGAAACTCTTTCTTTTTTTCCAAAAGTTTCTTTTTTTTTTTATCGTTTTATATACTATCCCATAAAGAAAGTTTCTCCGCTTTTGGTGTACACATAATGTTTTTTTTTATTGACAGTAAAAAGTTTTGGTTTTTGTAAGAATATCATTTTTGTTCAATATTAACATTTAATAAATTCTCACACGAGTGCTAATTTCTAGTCTTCTGTCCACTACAATTACTGATATGCATATAATATCAGAATATCACAAAGCAACGAGGAGAGTAAGATAACTTTATTGTAGAAAAAAAAGCTAATATGTTCCACTAAATGATTTAAAAAGATGCAACAAACTGTCAATTGCGTGGGATAATTAATAAAAGTCAGTCAGATGAACAGTGACAACAAATACACTAGTAATAATAGCACATCTAAAAAAAACGGCTCAACAAGTAATAAGTGGGAAGAAAGACGAAAGTTGCATTTTTTTATAAAGCATATTTAAATTAACCGAATCAGATATAAGCGTTTCTATTAATTTGTTCTCAAGATGCTTATTGTCTTATCAAGTGGTGGAGCAAAACTTATGACCCTCATAAGAGTTGTCCGCTGTTTTTTGACTAACCAAGACGAAGAAATATATAGACATTATTTTTATGGTGCTCTCCTACACTTATTAGCTCAAGATTTTTTCAAAGAAATTTGATACCAATTCCATCAATTACTCGAAGACTATATTAATCGAGTAATTACTCCCAGTCATAAAGCAAATTACTCCAGGATTAACACACTCATATTGTATTTACTCGACTATACAATATAATAGCCCGAGGTAAGGCTTCTCCTCCATATGATAGATGAAGAACTGTACTAAAAAAATTATTGAAAAAAAAGCTATCACCATATAAACAGCCTCTACGTTATATGTTCTTTTTTCTCTGTCGACGTCATAAGCACATATGGTTTCTCTCAAGCCCCTGACATTCATTTAACAAGTAGCCTATTATTACTACTAGTCATTTACAAAATACCATGGTAACGTATATTTATTATCGCTTCCTGGTAAAACGTTTTATTTTAATTTACTGCGTATAATTGAATAAAATGTGGCAACATATCTTTATTATTATATCTCAACGAGTATTATCATATATGTCGAATAGTATAATAGTAATTAACACCACTTTTTAAAGATCAGGTAAAATAAGCGTTAGGCGTCGTTATTATAATAGTGTACGAAAATTGTTATTTGTGGTACTTTTATTTATCAAACAACCATGTTTACAAGAGACATAAATGTACTAATATTTTTACTTTTATTTTCCAGTTCAATATCACTGTTTCGTAATTTAGGAGTCTAAGTAGTAGTAAAGTCATCCAACGACCATTTAGCTTATTGATCCAATAAAATTATTTTTGTAATGTAACTACTGTATCTAGCAACAAGAAAAAAAAAGGCTCAAACCAATGTTTAATTTATATCGTTTAAAAAATGGGAATTGCTACGGACACCCCAAAAACATACTATATTAAGTAATTTCATCTCTTACGGACACCCCACTTTAATATTTTTTCAAGGGCACACAACAAATTGATATAATCACATCGTATCCACCCATTTATACACTATCTATACAGCTATTATCGTTATACGACTTATAAATGTTTATGAAACTTATATTATCAGCTCGACTTTTTATAATAGCAATCAATATTTCTTATGGTTTCTTACTATATTCATTGTGTACACAAGTGGGAATTGTGGGCCTTATGAAAGCAAGACAAAAAAGGAATCATATATACTTTTAATGTTACATATGAGCGGTCAAACAAGCGCTATTGGTGTTGACAACGCTATTACTATAGTTTATATGGTCTAAGAACTTATTTGATAACTGTTTATTTGTGGGGTGTCCGTAAGCAAAATATGGGGTGTCCGTAGCAATTCCCTTAAAAAATATATAAATAAAGACATAAAAGAGCAAAAGAAAACCACACGAAATGGTTTCTCAAAAAGAGTCATTTGATACAGTAAATCAATTATTTCTTTGTTAATAATTATATGTAGAGAAAATGAAGAAAAAGCATATACGTACAAATATATAAAATATTTTGATGATTCGTGCACAGGACTTTATACAACCTACATCAGAACCAGAAATTTTCAGAGCTCATGGGAATGTTATAAACTATGTTTAAAAAAATATACATAATATAGTTTATTTTTGAGTGACATAGAGATCCAGAGCAAGGAAGTGTAATATTTATTATTAACTTCATGAGACACTAATACTTCTTACAACTAATAATTAAACACATGTTTAATGTGACAGTAACGCAAGAAATGACCTTTGAGTCTACTGTATTTCAGAACACATAAAAAGAAATCCATACATGAATAATAAAACACGGTAAGCATAGTATTATTTAGCTATACGAGCACAGCATTTAATAGCTCCAGTAACTACTAGCAATTGAATTTATTGCTTATTGTTACCAATAGTAGGTAATTATACATTTAGTGGCGACCTCTGAATCTGAAAATATCTATAAGAAGAAATAGGGCAGGAAAAAGACATGCAGTTGCCGAACACAGGTCACGCAAAAGAAAAACCAGTACAATAAAAGTAAACAAGCAATAAATAAAGGGATTTGCTACGGACATCCCAGAAATATACTATATTAGGTAATTTCAACTCTTATGGACACCCCACTTTCTATTTTTTCAAGGGTATTACCTACATAACAATCTGATATAATTATATCGTATCCAGCCATTTATACACTATCTATACAGTTATTATCGTTATATAACCTAGAAATGTTTATGAAACTTATATTAGCAGTTCAACTTTTTATGAATAACGTTCAATATTTCTTATCTTTTCTCACTATATCGTTATGTACATAGGTGGGAGCTGTGGTCCACATGAAGGCAAGACAAACAAGGAATAATGTATACATATAATGGTATATATGAGCGGTCTAATAAGCGTTATTGATGTTGATAATGTTGGTACTATAGTTTACATAGTCTATAAGAACTTGTTTGACAACTTTTTATTTGTGGGGTGTCCGTAGCAATTCCTATAAATAAAATATGATCTTCTTTACAGATACCTCCCACTTTTATAACTTTTTAAAGGCAAATAATAGTCGAATAGAATTAGGTCTTATCCTATCATCTATACACTACCTATACAATTATGTTTTTGAGACTGGTATTAGCAGCTTAATTTTTTATAAATGGCTGTCAAAATTTCTTCACTATATTGTTATGTTTACAAGGGGGGGCTGCAGCTCATATGAAGACATGGTGACAGGAAGACATGGTAACAGAAGATATCTATTTTTAATGCTACATAGTTAAAATGAGTGTTACTGATGTTGATAATGCTGTTACTACAGTTTATATGAATTTAAAAACTTTGTTTTTATTTTTGGGGTGATCCATAAGGCCAAAATATGGGGATATCCAGCAAGGCAATTCCCCTTTGAATGCAAAGCGCTTCTTTAAACTTTACTATTGAAAAAAACGGAACATGAAAAAATAAAAGTTTTTTTTTTTCAATAGTTTAATAACTCCGTTTGTTCAAAACTCTATAAGAACGCGGGAAACATAGAAAAAAGTTTTTTTTTTTCTTCTTTCGTTACATACTTATGGAAAAAGTTTTTTTAAGGTAAATTTTTTTTTCGCTTTTTTATTATAAAAAAAAAAAGACGATATCCCCCATTTTTATATATGGTCATGTGTTCTATCTCCAATGACATAACATCATAAAAGGAGAGAGAAAAGGAAATATGATGATTGAAAAAAGCATAGTTCAACTGAAGATTACATGGCTTAAAAACCCATTTCATGTTGAGTAATTCTTTCGCCCCTAGCTGATTTCTCTTGAATAATGGCAAAACTTTGTATATATAAATGGGGGAAACAATCGTCTGATTTCAAACGATTTATAAAAAAATATATTAACTTTTTTATATATTTATTTATATATATTATAGGTACTGTAAATATGTATATAATATAAAATAATTTTTTTTTTTTGAATATTAAATAAAAAAAAGCGGGAGATTTTCTCTCAGTCTATTATAAATTACTTTTTAAGTGTGTTATGATGATATGTTGAAAATAGCATAGCATGTTTTATTCTTTTTCATTTTTACATTTAAACGCCCCACTTTGGCAGGAAGCATGTGCAAATTCAATGGTTAAAATGTGTGTGAGAAAACCGAGAATGGGTCAGCGTGCGTTTCAGGGCGCCATTTACAAAAAGAAAAATCACAAGTGACGGCTCTTGGTTACAGTAGCTTTTTATGGGTGTTTACTTGTACTCTCTCTCTTTCCAATTTTTTTTTTTTCTCTTTCTCTTTTTCATAACTTTTTTTCTTTATTAAACTTCTTTTCAACCAGCAACCATTTTTATTATTATTAAATAACTACAGATTCGCTTCCTATTATATTCCTCACTTTTTTCTTTCTTTTCTTTTCTTTACATTCTTTCAATTTAGAAGACACATATAATGATGTCACAATTAAAGCCTCCTCATTTAGACTTAAACATGACAACAAATACAAAACATGCATTTCAAAATAGTGGACCACCTTCCCCTTCATTATCTACAACTTCTTTTATGTCGTCGGTATCTTGGATGGCGGAGAAATCATCCACTGAGTTGATCCCAATGTTAAAAAATGCATATTCTGCACTCAAAGATAAGGAGAGGGGTAAAGTATTTCAATAATTATTATTATTTATTACAATAATTACTATAATAATAATACGCCCACATTTCATTTATTCTTTTTTCTCTTATTCATTTTCATGTGAAAAAAAAATATGCATATTAAAATGTCTCCCTTCTTTATTCCCTTATTATTTATTATTAGATTTAATGTTGGCTGCTGAAATCGGCAAGTCATTATTAGAAAATAATATTCAACTTAAAACAAGTTATGAAGACCTTTTACAACAGACACAAAAGTCATACAACTCAACAACAGCACCACTTCCAACACCATCATCATCTATGCCTGTTGATTTCGACTCTGCATTAGAAACAGGTAGTAGTGATGATGAAGATGATTTCTATCACTATGGTGATGAAGATGATGATGATGACGACGACGATGGTGAAATGCGATTTATTCCAAGTCACCGTACTCGTGAAGCCATGATTGAAGTATTGGAACGTAAAAATATTGAATTATCTAAACGATTGGAATCTGCTATAGCAGAAAAAGAAGATTCTCAGCGTAACAATACCAAAAAATCTCGCAAGTTAGAACAAGAAATTGAAAACTTGAAAAGTAACTTGGAAATTGCTAGTACCAAAATACAAGAATTGGAAGAAATGAATCAACGTCAAAATCGTTTAGAACGTAGTAAATCTTTACAACAAATTTTACGACAAGCTGCCAAGAATAATGGTGAATTATTACCAGAAGAGCAACAACAAGAAATGGAAGAGTTGCTTTGCAAAATCGATCAATTGGAAATCGAAAACAAAACAGTCAGTGATTCTAAACAAGATTTGGAAAACAAATTAGCAGATACATTAAGAGATCTACGTAGACTTAAAGAACAATTTGAACAGTTTCAATTTACTCAAAGTGACTATGAAACTCTTCAAGTCGCTTATGAACGTCAATTTCGCCATATTGCAGAATTGAATGAAAGCGTAGAAGAACACCGTGGTGTGTTGCAAAAACTTAAGGAACGTGGTGTTAATATTCATTCAGCTCGATCTACCCCAGCCCCTAGTGTATGTGGTAGTGTGAAAAGCCAAACTCAGTTCCGAAATACGTTGCTGGGTGAACTTGAAACGGAATGGCTCAAGCGTAATAACAGCACAACCACTAATAACAGCACTCCATTGTCATCAATGTCATCAACATCATTACCACCACCACCACCACCACAAAAACAAGAAACAAAACCAGCATTAAATACTTTTAGTAGTCTCAACAACGTTTCACAGTTTACAGAAAAAGCACTTGCAACGTTCTACAATGCACCTACTGCTGATTCTGCTCTAGAAACAGTCTTGTCCAAGGCCAGCGGTATTGATAAGGAGCTTTTAGATGAGGCCCTTAGTTTTATCGGTCGTATTGAGGACGAGCACGATAATGATAAATGTCTCGATTTACATGAATATGATATTCAAGATGATGATGATTACAGTGATGACGAAGACATGGACGTCTCGACGATGGACTTGTTTGGTAGTCAACAACAAGATCAGTATCCTACCATGGATTTGTACCCAACTTTGTCCCAGCAAGACAGTTTTCAAGTGGCCCGTGTGACCCAACGCCCAAAGACTTTCTTGGGTCGTCTCCGTCGTCTTGTTCGTCACTTTTTCCGTGCTGTTTGGAGATGGTGTCGATTTGCCATGATCTTAACTACCGCGGTTCTTATCAGTGTATGGCGGGGTCCTGAAGGTATGATGATTGAATATCATCATTAAATATATTATATATACATATGTAGACACAAATTATCTTTATATTATTATTTACATTTGATATTTACAAACAAAAAAAAAAAAATACGCACACACAATCCATTCCCCACCCCCCCTTTTTTTTATCTACTTCTTCGTTATATATATGATAATGACCAATGCATATATTTTTGTTTGTTATTTTAAACAATGAACTCTTTCCTTTTCTCTTCTTTTCCCTATCAGCATATAAATCATTATACACAACAAAACATATTTCGCCTTTTTTTTTTCTTTCCCCAACCATTCCTTTTTGTGTACATCCCCAACCCATTTCTTTTTCTCCCATTTTTTTTTTCTTTCTAAATATTTTTTTTTTTCATTGAACCATCATCTTCCATCTTTTCTCTTCCTCCCCCCATTATCCAAAAAAAAAAAATCATGTCACCCTTTCTCGTATAATTTGTTATGAGTATATTATCTTTTCTCCTTTACATATATTATATGCTTACAATTATCTCCTTCCCCCCAGATTACCATTTATCCAAACAATCTTTCTCTCCGCCTTTACAGGACAAACCGTACAACATCACCGCACGCATACTTCCCCGCTGACAAAACACCATTTTCCATTTCATTTTTTTTTATCTTATATTTTATCCCCCATCGTTTTTTTACATAGTATATATTTATATCTTTTTATTATTATTTTGCCTATATATCTTATCCCCCCCATCATTCTATCATCCCTCTCTCTCTCTCTCTCTCTCTCTCTCATATTTTATTATTATCATTACTGTTCATGTTTCCCCTCCTCCCCGCCAAACGTTTATTATTATTTACTACAATTACTACTACTACTATTATTATTCTTATTATTCTTATTCTTATTATATAAAATATATTAAAAGATATGTATTTATTTTTCTGCAACATAAATTACTCGCCAGAAAAAAAAAAACTTGGTTTTGTATTGTTTTTGTTTTTGTTTTTATTATTTATATATTTTTTGTTTTGAATAGAACAGCCACTTTTTTGATAAAGCGATTTACAAAAGGTCGATTTTTTTGGTTCTTGTTATTGTGACCGTATTTTACAATTGGACGATGGTAACTGCTATGATGTTGATTGCTATGATACAATATTGGGGGTTCGGTAAGCTTGATCTTATTCGAACTGGGTACTGGATGATGTAATTGAACACTTTCCTGAAGTAAGGAAATGTCGTTTGTCATATTATTATTTGTCATTGATAGATCATTGACCATTTGATTCAATATACGACGTGAACATCGTCGTGGGGGCCGAGTATTTAACTTGGGGGTTATTGTGGCTGATGGAAAAATAATGGTCATGGTAAATATGGTTTTATATAAATATATAATGTACCTTTTTTTTTTCAAAAGAAAATTAATAAAAAGATAAACAAAAAAAAAAAAGTAAATAAATAGAAGAAAAAATTGCATTATAATGTTAATAATGTGAAGCAAAGAAAAAAATAACAACAACACTTGTTTTGTATAAATGTTTATGTTGGGATTATATAAATAAAAAAGGAAGGGCACTTTTTAGAATAGAAAAGTGTTACATTGCATGTATTTTTTTATTGTTATTATGTATAAAGCTGGGTTTTTGTTGTTGTTTATGTACAAATTTAGATGTCAATCACCTCGCTTTGGCATCCACTGCATCGTGGCGTTTCCAGAAATTGGAAAAATGCTGGTTTTTCCAAAGGTGGTAATTTACCTACAGCAGGTTGCATGTTCCTTCGTTCCTTTACTTCTTCCTGTGCTTGTTCATCATCACTTGGCCATTCAAACTCATTTTCACTCACAGGACTTAATCCATTCATCATCAATTTTACTTGGGCTTCATCTAATGCAGCACGCCGTGTTTCCATGGTTTCTTGGCTATCTTGTTGTTGATTCCATAATCGATCCAAATGTCCCTTGTATTCAGCTTGTAAACGTTGTAATGTTGTTTCTAATCCCCGTTTTTCACGTTCCAATCGTGCTTCATTATCCAATTGTCGGTCACGAACTGTCGTCAGTTCACCACGAATTGTATTAAATGCCTCTAGTTGTCGATCCAGTCGAAGTTGCAATTCCGCCAATTCTTCTGTACGTTTTTCGTATAAAGATTTCCAGTCCTTATCATCTTTGGGTTCCTCGTTTTTGTTAACAGTTGCTTCCGATCTTTCATGCATCGTTTTTAATTGTTCTTGGGTACTCGTTAACTCATCTATTTTTTTTTTTAAAAAAAGAATGTTAATGATGATTCATGGTTACAATAAAATCACACATGTATCCCCCCAACCCCAACAACTTTTTGTTATCTGGTTAATTTTTACTAATATATCTGTACCTTGAAGTCGTGAAAGTGTTTTTTTAGTAACACTATGGGCTTGTGACTCTTGTTGCAATCTCGTATGTGCCGATTCCAATTCTTTCCGTATCCGTTCTGCGGATTGTGCTGCTAACATTTGCTGATTTTGAGATTCAGTATCCTTATCGGCCAATTGATTCGTTACTTTTTGTTGATGTGATTCATATTCGGTTGTTACTTTTTCCAATTGTTTTGTAATCTCGGAAAGTTTGGCATTTTTATCATCAATCGACTGTTGAAGATTGGCTGTATCCTCTTGTGCTTTTTCCAATGTTTGTTGTAACGATTCGATTTGTAATGTCAGTTTTTTTTCTTTTCCATCCATGGTAGCAACCACTTCCGCATGACTCTTCTTTGTCTCATTTAGTATGTCATTATGCTCCTTTTGTAATTGTCCCAATTCACCACCCATAAGACGTCGTGTTGTTTCAAGATCAGTTTGAACTTTTTCTAATTGCTGTTGCAAATTTGCTGCTTCTACATGTTTTGTATCAATATGAGCTTGTTGTTCTGAATGCTTCTTATGTGCAGCATTGATTTTGTCAGTAAGTTCCCGAATGGTTGTATCAAACTGGTTCTGCTTATCTTGAATTCCCCGTTCATGCGTATTTTGTGTTACTTGAACCGTTTCTTCCAATTCAAAGACACGGTTCCTGAACTCTTCCAATTCCTTTTTGAGCTCTTCTGTCAATGTACGACCTTGATCCAATTCAGACTGTTTAGAATCCACCAAATCTTGAAGTTGACGAGCGTCTGTCTTGTTTTGTGCAATGATTTCCTTAAAATTCTTTATTTCACCATGGAGCTTTTCGGTGGCAGTGGCGGACTCATCCAATTTTATTTGAATATTTTTAATTTTGTTTTCTTTAGTTTCAAGGTTTTGTTGAAGTTGAGCTACATTGGTCTCATGACCAGTAATTTCTTTCTTAGCATCTTTTAATTCGTCTTGGGCTGTTTGCATAGTATTTTCCAATTCTTGTTTTGTCTTGGTTAATTCCTCCAAATCCTTGTGCTTTTCCTTAAGTGCTTGTTTTAACATATCTTGTTCATCCGTAAGTGATTGCCCAGATACTTGTGCTTCATTAAGTTGGTTCTTTACTTGGTTGATATGTTCTTCCTTTGATTGCACAACTTGTTGTAATTCCTTGACTTTACTCATTGTTTGCTCCAATTCAGTAGCAGTCTCCTTATGTGTTGTGCTAATAGAATCAATTTTCTGTTGAAGAGATACTGTATGTTGTTGCCATTCTTGTTCTTTATTGGCTACCGTTTCCTTTAATTGTTTAATCTCATCAACCAATTTTTGTTCCTTTTCAGTAGCTTGTTTTAATTGATGTGCACTAGTCTGAATCTCGTCTTGTTTCGAATTAAGATCTTTTTCCAGTTCAGTCACCTGAGCCGATGTTTTCATTAATTCAGTTGCTGTAGTTGTTTGAGTAATTTTTGCGCTTGCCAATTGCTGTTTGGTTTTTTCAATAATATCTTGTTTTGACTTGATTAATTCTTCCAACTCATTTATCTTTGCAGATGACTGTTCTGATTGTTCCGTCGTGGCTTTTTGTGCGTTATCAAGTTCTTGTTTGATTTGATCAACATCTTTGGATTTTGTATCTATCAATTTTTCAAGCTCGGCCACTTTGGATGATGCTTGTTTGAGTTCATTGCTGCGAGTATTAAGATTTTGTTGAGTTTGTTGAATAGTTGATTCTCTTGTTTTGACCAACTCTTCTAGTTCCTTCACTTTGGACAAAGACTCTTGCAGTTCGTTAGCAGTACTTTGTTTACTCTCAGTAGCTTGATCTAGTTGTTGCTTAATCTGGACGATTTCAGCATCTTTAGACTTAATAAGCTTTTCAAGTTCGTTCACCTTGGATGTTGCTTCTTTAAGTTGATCACTAGCGGCTTGCTGAGCTTTGGTAGAAACATCCAATTCTTGTTGAGTTTTCTGTATTTCGCCTTGTTTTGACCCGATTACTTTTTCTAGTTCCTCGATTTTGCTCGACGCATTTTTTAATTCACTGGCAGTACTTTCTTGTGTCTTGTTAGCAGCATCCAATTGTTGTTTGGTCTGTTGAATTTCTTCTTGCTTCGACGCGATCAGCTTTTCAAGCTCGTTCACCTTAATGGATGTCTTTTGAAGTTCATCTGCAGTATTTTCCTGAGTTTTAGTAATAGTATCTAATTGATGTTGTGCCTTTTGAACTTGAGTCTGCTTCGATTCTACTTGTTGCTCTAGCTCTTTTATTTTGAATGTTGATTGTTTTAATTCTTTGTCAGTTGCTTGCTGGGTCTTGGTGGCAGCATCTAATTGTTGTCGAATCGTTTCAATTTCTTCTTGCTTTGATTTAATAGACTTCTCAAGCTCAGTTACTTTATTCGATGTCTTTTGTAATTCATTAGCAGTATTTTGTTGAGCTTTGGATGCAACATCTAATTGATGTTGCGTCTTTTGGATTTTTCCTTGTTTCGACTCTACCATTTTTTCAAGTTCCTGTACTTTAGATGCTGCTTGCTTTAATTCCTCTGCAGTTGATTGTTGACTTTTGGTAGCGGAGGCCAGTTGTTCCTGTATTTCATTGTTTCTCGTTTCCTTTGATTTGACAAGTTGTTCGAGCTCATTTACTTTGATATTAGCTTGATTAAGGTCAGCACTTGTATTTTGTTGTGCTTTGTTGGCTTCATGCAATTGTTGTTGATTTTGTTGTGCTTCTGTTTGCTTCTCCTCCACTAGTTGCTGCAATTCTTTTATTTTAGATGCCGATTTCTTCAAGTCATCACTCGTGGTTTCTTGAAGTGATTCGATTTGCTGTTTAATTTGATTGATTTCCGTCTCTTTGGCTGTAACTGACTGTTTTAACTCGTTTACCTCGGCCGACGCCTTCATAAAATCGCTCATTGTTGTCTGTTGAGATTTATTTGCATCTTCAAGTTGTTGTTTGAATCGGTCAATTTCTGTATCCTTCAATTGGATTTGTTGAGTGGACTCTTTAAATTTTGTAGATACAGCATCGAATTCCTGCTGCGCCTTTATCCGATCATTATCAGTACTTTTCAGTTTTTCTTTGAGTTGAAGGATTTCGTCTTCAAGCTCAATGATTTTAGCTGATGATTGCTTTAATTCGCTAGATGCAGTTTCATGAGTGTTGGTGGCGTTATCAAGCTGTTGTTGGATTTGTTGCATTTCAATTTCTTTCGATTTAATCGTTTCCTGAAACTCCTTTTCTTTTTCAGCAATTGATAACTTTAATCGTTTGATTTCGGCAGTCGATGCCTGTCCAGCAGTCTCAACTTCCTTTTTTATCTGGGCAATCTCAGTATCTTTTGCTTTTGCCAATTGATCTAGTTCATCTACTCGAGTTGTTGCTTGAGCTAGTTTTTGTCCGGTTGTTTGGTGACCACTGGTAGCATCATCGAGCTGCTGCTGAATAGATGCTACTTCATTTTGCCTTGACTTGACAAGTTGCTCTTTTTCGGCTAATGATTCTTTTAATTTCCTAATCTCTAAATCCATTGATTCTTGTATATGGGCTAGCTTTTCTTTAGTTTGTAATAATTCATTCTCTTTCGATTCAACAATTTGATCCTTGTCAATGACCAATTGCTTTAATTGCTTGAGTTCATCATCAGCGGTCTTATGAACATCCAGAGCATTCACAAGTTGCTGTTTGAGTTGTTGGATTTCATCTTTTTGAGTCTTGACAACTTCATCGTTTTCAGTGGCAGACCATTTAAGCTGTTCAAGCTCCTTACCCATTGACTGTCCAGCAGCAACTACCTTTTCCAATTCTTGATTGATACGAGTCACTTCTTCTTGATTCAATTTTATAAGCTGCTGTTCTTTGTCGTTCAATTTTTGAATCTCGATTTTATGTTGTTCTTCTTTGGATTTTAAAAGTGCATCCTTTTCAGTAATAGAATTTTTCCATTGGTCTAATTCATTCCTCATCAGTGTATTAGAGTCATTGAATTGTTGTTTAGTTTGTTCAGCTTCCTGTGCTATGGATTGAATCTGTTGTTGCAGCTCTTCTATTTTGGCGTTCTTGTTAGCGACAGTTTGTCCAAACTGTTCCAATTGTTGCTTGGTCTGGTTCATTTCGTCTTCGTTGCGTTGTATTTCAGCATCCTTTTTATCCAATGCTTCTTTCGCCTGTTCTTCTAATTGTTGTCGTAGGTCTTGTAATTCGGCATCTTTTTTGCTGTTCAACGAATCCATATGTTGCTTGGCCTCAGTTTCCTTAGACTCCAAAGTACGCTGTAATTCATCAAGCTGTTGTTTAGTACGATTCAACTCCTCCTCTTTTGTTGATAGTAAAGATTGCTGGTTCTTTTCAAGTTCGTCGAGTTGTTGATTTTTAGTTGCAAGAACATCTGCCTCCCATTGTTGTCGTAACTCCTGTTCTTTGGTTGTCCAATCGATTTTTTCACCATCACTTCGCTGTTCTTGCTGTTGTACGACTGGTATCGTAGTAGTGTCACTATTATCATTAAAAGGAATTGGCGAGGAGCGAGCCACTCGCTCTTTGGGAGCGCGTTCTGTATTAACAGACAATGTTGTCGACGTGTCACCTTGGCGTATTTGTAATTCTTGTGTCGATTGTTCTTCATTGGTGTTGCTGTTTTTAGTTTATAAAAAGAAATCTCACTTTGTTAAATATACATTCAAACAATGAATTTAAAAATAATCCGAAATAAAAACATTTTACTTTGGTGGAGGTGTTGTAAGTTGTGGTGTTTCTTCTTCAGGTACGTGTTTTTTACTTTGGAATTTCTTGAGCTAGAAAACAAAAGGACAATGAGTTTTCGTTTGTTTCAAAATTGAATAAATTATATCTGAAAAAATAAAATAATGGAAGATTTACCTTTTTTCTAGCCGCTAAAACTTTAGCTCTTCTGGCTTCTTCTGATTCAGCATCGGCCATCACAGTACTAGTTGGGTTTGTTGGAGGTTTTTGTCGGGAAGAAGAAAAAGGAACGGTCTTAATCCTAATACACAAACAATTATTTGAGCTATTCCAAACTCGTCGTGCTTGCGGGAAAATGATGCCTAATCCCGAAGCAATTGGTTGATTGCATAATAATAGGTAATTGCTCCTTTCCATAATATCATTCGTATTGCCTCTTGATAATGACAATGATGATGTCTCATGGTATTTTTGTTGGGTGTTTTCGAAAAATAACTTTGTCATCTCCTTGTCATTTTTTGCTGTTGTTATGGTTACTGAAATTAAACCACCAAAGGATAATGATTGATAGTAACATTGAACAACATAACAAGAAGGCGTTGTTTTCATCACCGTGTTCTGTCGTTACTGTTATTAACTCGAAAAAAATCCGATAGTAAATGACTCGCGTATTTCGGTTAAAAAAGAAAAAAAAAACATTTACTCTTTTATCATTATACTATTAAATTACCAATGATAATGGACAGATGGCTTCTTCGTTTACTCGTGTCCTTGACCCATTTCCAGAAATATATAATTAAATATATAATGATAATGGCGTGATGAAGTTGATTGTATCATTAACAGAAAGTAAAAATATCGTCTGAATAGTTTTTTCTCTCTCTTTTTTTGTTCCAAGTACGTTCTATTTATACTGCGCTCGTTTCCTTCCTCTAACATAATGATAAGCTTACCATAACTGATATTATTAATAGGAAATCATTATTTATTATATAGCAAGCTATTAGTCTATATATGTTATAGTCGACTACATGTAGTTGTCAATTATCCAGCTTTTTTTTTTGTCTTTCTGGATTTGCATTCAACCTGTAACGTGACGCATGTCGTACTCAACTTTATTTTCAATTTTTTTAACCAGTGATTTTTTTACGATACGTATCTTAATTTTGTAAGATATATCACTATAAGCAGTAGTATTATTATATACTCTTGAGTTAGTTTTAATATGATAGCAAAAAAAACACATTATTATTATTAATAGAAGATGGATGAAAAGGTGAATGTATTGGTTGCTTAATACCAACATATGTAAGAAGAAAAAAGCTTGATAAAAGATAAGCTTAGAACAGGTACATGGTTGCAGTACAAAATTCAACAGTGCTTTTTCAAGAAGCGGCAGCTTGTAAGTTTTTCTTTATCACTCCCACACATGATTCACTTTCCATAGTCATCTACGACGTAGAGCTCTAGTGAGAAAACACCGAGTCTCGCAACAAAAATACAAAGAAATATATAAGAATTTATCAATTTTCAAATTTATGTTTCGTTTATGAGTCTTTTGATAAGTTACTCTCTTTTGATACTGTAGCGACTGAAGGTCTCTTTTCTCTTTGTTGACTCTCCTTCGATATCGAAGTTTCTACTCTTGCGTATTTTTTTGAGTGAGTTTCTTACAAGTTTGTTACAAATGCATGAGCAAATTTAAAGATTGAGACATTTTGGTTTATTCCCTTAATAACTTTGTAAAATAAGAACACGGTATTATAACTTTTTGACAAATTAGTATTATGTCATCGGGCATATATGTACGAGACCTTTTTATTATACTTGTTGGACGGGTATAAACTTTTGTGCATTGTATATTACTTATACTCTAGTAGTTCTGTTTCTTGGTTCGGTTCGATTCCTCGGGTCGTGGGGATCCCTACTCGTCATCCAAAGATACTTGAGTAATTCTTCTTCATGGCGTGTCACCTTGATCTGTAGATGTAACAAAATAAATATAGGTATCTGTGGCGATGGTCAGGAGTAGGTTGATAGCTGACTAAAAACGACTCTTAATTTTAAAGGTGGGAAGAACAAAAGCTTTTCTATTCTGCATGAATTTTGTATCGGATAGAAGTATACACGAGAAAATATGCTTAGTAAGTGGAAGCTGAGTTCCCATGGTGAGTACAGTTTCCAAGCTAACAAAAAAAACGCGCTTTTCCTTCTTTTCCCTTCTCTCAATCATAAGTAGCAAAACAAAATAAACACGTATATACACAATAATGTCATTGCCATTCAAGATATTCACTTTTGAACCAAAGGACACTTCAAAGAAGATTGAAGGTTCTGCTATCATTGTAAGTATACAAATATATATTACTCTTGATTCCCGGAAATAGTTTCATTCGTTGCTAAGCAACATGCAACATGTGTACAATGAATCGTATGTAACTAAAATAATGATAATAATGCTTGGTTATATCAGGTTCTTCAAGAATGGTGGGGTATTAACGAAACAATCAAGAACCATGCTCAACGTATTGCGAATAACACGGGTGTAAAGACAGTAGTGCCTGATTTATACAAGGGCAAGATTGGTTTAACAGCTGAGGTAGATACGAACCTATATAAATAGGAGATATGATGTTGCGTTTATGAGAAGCGTTTCGATATAAATATAAATATATATTTTTTTCTTTTTGACAGTTATATTGATGTATTTAAATATTAATAGGAGGCTAGCCATTTGATGACTAACTTGGACTGGAACGTTGCTATTGGTGAACTTGAAACATTGGCCAAGACATTGAATGCCGAAGGATACACGTAAGGAAGGAGTAACAGCAGTAAGAACGGAAAAGTGTGCGAGTGAAAAAAAAACTTATAAAGAGAAAAGGAGCGTGTATATACTATGGGTGATATAGATGAAAGCTAACTTTAAATATAATTTCCCAATAAAATACAGTAAGCTCGGTGCCATTGGATTTTGTATGGGCGGAGGTTTATCGCTCGCTCTTGCCTCAACCTTGGAAAGACCTTTGAAGGTAATTAATATAACGATATAAGCTTAGGACAAAAAAGGAAGCACAAAAAGGAAGAGTATCATGTGACAAGAAAAAAAAGTAACGGATCATTTTGCTCTTTTATTTTTGTATTATAAATCCATAATTTAGGCTGCAATAACTTGCTATGGTACTACCCCAGATACATTTGATGTTACTAAGATCACAAGTGCAACTGCTGTTCAGGGACATTTTGGTGGTAAGGTAAGTAAATACATTATAGTTTAATATGTCTATAATCTCATCTATTACAATTATATCTTCCGATATTTTCTCTCTCTTCTATCTTCAACCGAAAGATAAGCTGACAATATATTGGATGTTCTTAATTAGGATGCAATGGAAGGTTTCAGTGATCCAGCAGCAGGTAAATAACCTAATCTTTCAAATTTGGAAAGTAATATACTTGCTTATTAAATACTAATTCGATTTCTTTTTGAAACTGTGCGAATATTTATTTTCCCACCCCATAAAATATTATCTGAGTAGCTAACAAGTTGGAACACGATTTGAAGAATGCATCTGATGTCAATATCTATCGTTATCCTGAACAAGGCCATGCTTTCTTGAATGATGATGATTGGAGTATTGAAAAACGCAAAGAATTGGGATTTGTTGACAAAGACATTGAACCTAGATCCCACGAACAAGCTATCCGTGATGAAGCCTGGAACAGAATCTACACTTACTTTATCAAGCATCTTGCGTAAGTGTTTCAAAGTATTAATATTGGTATTTGGATGACCGGTACTTCTTCCTCCCATTCAAAAATACTCGATGAATCAAATAAATAAAGAAAAATTATCACGAATATTATTGTTTAACTCTTATCTAATTGGTATAAAACGTGTTAAAAACGTTCTATTAGTACCTCATCCTCTCGCTTGTAAACAAATAAAAAACCTAAAAACAAAAACAATGTGATTGGCTGCTAAATTAGCCATGCTTAATCAATATATATTCCCAATACGTAAATAAAAGAGGTAGCATATCATTTAAAGTTGCGTGATATGATAACGTCAAATTTCGCATGTCATATTTTTTGTGTTTTGTTACATTTATCATGATTGTAACGTAACCAACCGGGGTTTTATGTTTGTTTGCTTTTCTTCAGAAATCGAAAATGGTGGGGATAATTCAAGTTTACTCCGCCTAACTCTTGGGTTATTTCAGTATTTTACCGAACAAATGAACCGCTGAGAAAACAGTGAGTCATGGCTTCAGAACAATGGCGCATAAGCTGATTCGTTTCTGAGTAAAAATATATGATCGATATCCGCTGCCAAAGAAGAAACCAAAAAGTTATCTCTGACCTATCAAATAAGTCCTCATTTTGGAAAGCTTTACTTAGAATAGGTCTATTTACCTATTTTCATCCACTTCAGAATAAAATCCGTGGGAAGTTTGCACTACAAGTGTGAGAAAACCTAATCTACTTGATCTACAGCACTTAATGCGTATATGTACTTTGGACTCGGCGCTATACAAATAACTGCCCACCAAATACCAAGAAAAGGGAAAATAGAAAAAAACTTTTCCACGCTCATTCTTGTATTTTGCTTTAAGTGGCACGTTTTGAGGTTATAGACTTCGTTTTGGTTTTCGCTCCGATTAAAAACTGCTTTTGGGTCCATATGACCGACTCTTTACTTATATTTCCTCTTTCAGTAAGTTAGTAATCGATGTCATTGGGTAACACACTCGAAAAAAAATAGAAAAAAGAAAAAATGTTTCGGTATATAAGACGAAGGTAACTAATAACGGTTGTTTTTTTGTCCTCATCTTTTATTTTTAATTCCCTTTCCACTGTAATTATATTTTTTTCTCCACCTCATTGTTCTTTTCACATTCTCTTCCTCTAATTAATGTCTATCAGTGAAAAGAAGGTTTCGGCCGAATACGCACCATCCGATTCGCGCGAAGTCTATAGTGGTGCGTCTTTATTTATTGATCAACTTCTTGTGTTTTTTAAAATTTATGTCAAAAAATAAAAGGATCAACAAGATTTATTAATATTTTATTTCGTATCATTATCATCTTATAGACTTTGAATACGATTATAAGAACCCTCAACATATTGAAGATGTTGATCGAAGTCAAGCTGGTTCAGCATTCATGGCTTACTTTAACGTCGTTTGTGTCATCGCTGGTACGGGCACACTCGGTTTACCATTTGCCTTAAAACAAGGCGGTTGGATTGGTTTGCTTATTTTATTCCTATCATGGTTCATGTCAACTGTAAGCCCTTACTACTACTTTTTTTTTTTACATATAAACACTACGACTTGCACGAAGAAATGTGTTAATTAAAACTTGCTATTATTATTACAGTATACCGGTATTATTTTAATTCGATGTCTGTATGCTAGACCCCCAGCTCGTCTTTCCAACTACAAGGATATTGCTACAACATCCTTTGGTGCAATTGGCGGCTGGGTGACCTTTTTTTTCAACGCTTGGATTTTGCTCGGTGCACCTGTTTTATATATGGTGCTTAGTGGACAAAACTTGCAAAGTCTTTGTTTAGGTACTGCTGGTGACATTGGTGCTCTTCCATGGACTATTATTTCTTGTGCTATCGTGGCCATTCCTTATATCATCGTCAAAAATATGAAAGAAGTCGCTTTCATGAGTGCATTCGGTGCTGTTGCAACACTCGTTACTGTTCTCATCGTCCTTGTTGTTGCATGTATCGACAAAAAGAATCTTCCCGAAGTCCACCACGACAGCGTTATCTGGGACCAGTTCCCTATTGCTCTCAGCACCATTTCGTTCAGTTTTGGCGGTAATGCTGTTTATCCTCATGTCGAAGCATCAATGAAGAAGCCAAAGCAATGGCCTTGGGTTGTGGCTGCTGGTTTGGGTACTTGTGCTGGTATGTACTTTTTGACTGCTGTTCCAGGCTATTACATTTATGGTGATACTGTGAAAAGTCCTATTTACGAAAGTATTCCTCACGGTGTTCCATATATTATTGCCGTGGTGCTAATGACTGTTCACGTCTTAATGGCTGCTCCAATTCTCGTCACATCCTTCGCATTGGATGTTGAAGATATGCTCAACGTTACTGTCGAACGGTTCGGCAAATTTGGGGAATTTATCATTCGTGCCTGTCTTCGTATTTTTATCATGGTTGTCGTTGGTGTCCTTGCTTGTACAGTGCCTCATTTTGACTTGCTTATGAGTTTAATCGGTTCATTTGCCAACTGTGCTTTGATCTTTATTTTCCCTGTTATCTTTTATTGGCGTTTAACTGGCTTCCGAAACAAACCAATCTATGAATTGGCTTGGAACGCTCTTATCATTTTGCTTGGTATTGTTGGTCTTATCTTCGGTACAATCGATTCCATTAAGGGTTTGATCAACGCATACCAATAAACAAAATCATTCACGAAAGTTCAATCATAAATTTTTTCCCCTCCCTTTAACTCTATTCTTCATTCTTATTTACTATTCGTTTTTTTTCTACTGGTGATGTATATATATATTCTATTTATTTATTTTTGTATCTTTAAATACCCCTTTCTTTTGCTTCTCTATTTAAGCATCTTTTACAGTTTCATATACAAGAACATGCATTTTTTTTTACGTTTATTTCGCGTTGTACAATATAAATATACTGGCATTTTTTTAATTACTTGAATTGTCCGTTTTTACTGAAAATGAACTAGTCTATATCCTGTTTTTCTGAAGAAAAAAAAAATCTTTTCATGGGTAAATTCCATTCTTTTGGTTTTCACTTTACAAAAAAAACCCCAACCAACTGCAAACATTTAATCCTCAGACAATAAATTTTAAAAAGTTTCCTGTAATTTCAATGTTTGCCAAGTATCCCAATTCAGTTTTGATGGTAATGATTCTTTTTTAACATCAAGCTATATCATTTTAATGTAAAAATTATATCTTATCCCATGTTCGTTTTACTGTTATATCATGACATTTGACATATTTAGTGGAACCATCCGATATAATCTTTTATTTATATATCAATTACATCATATTTAAAGACAACCCTGGGAAAAAAAAGAGAGAAAGGGATCAAAAGGGCAAAAGCATGATAATGGTACAATATAACGTAATATTGTTTTTTACCCTGTAATGTGCGTGCGTTGCTTTTTGCGTGGGAAGCCCCTTTTACTATCGGGTATGTATTCAACTATAGAATCCACCCGTTAATAAAAATACTGAATTATTAGGAACATTAGCCCTCCGGAAATAAAAATAAGTCAGCTAAGAAAGGAAGCCATGGTATGAAATTAGATCACCTGATTGAAATTGAGCCATATCAATTTGACTAATAAAAATGAATATTACGAAGCTGGACATAAGTTTTAAGTATTGTTGTCTTTTTTTTTTAATATATATATATATATATATACAAATGTATATCCTTATAATACACTTCCTCTGTCAAACATCGTCCAAGACCTTGATGTAGTTTAGATGTTTTATTAGCTGCGGAAAATTGTTCCGATGCTCTTTAATGAGTTTGCTGCGCCTCTTGGTATTAACATAGTACTTCTTGCTTTTCACTTTAACGCGCCAAGCCCCAATAGCTCCAGCAGTTATTATTTTACAATGGGTTAAAAGGTCTTGTTGGATGACGGTACTTGGATAGTTAAAGGACGGCTTTCTAGAGTATTTTGTCGCTGTCTTTCTTCTTGTCTCCCCCATACCCATAAATATTAATATTCTGTCATTTATTATTGGTGATAATCGATAACAACGACGTTTTGAGGTCGTTTGGTCATATATGCTACAATACAACTCTGATATGCTATCATTTACATGACTTGTGCCCTTACGAATTCTTGATAATGGTTTTTTATATTCATCAGACAACGAAGTAGTTGTTTGACTACCGCTATCATTAGAAAAATAAAAGAATAATATTTTCCAGGTAAGGAATCAGATGATTTAGTATCTGAACCTGTGTACAATATTAGCTAGAGATGCATATCAACGATAAAATTATACTATAGCTACTGCTACTACTACAAGCATTAACAAAATATTTACGTTTAAATGTCTGACTCAAACTTTGTTTTATAGTATTCACGAAAAGAAACAATGTGTCATATAATCAGATATATCGTCCATCTACACAACTGCAATAATTTACCTGAAGTTTTTTCAACAGAAAACACAATGATCTTGGACTATACGCTGAAGTGGGAGTGAATACACACTGTATCGACAAAGATATGTATGTCTTACTTGCCATTTTCATTTATGACATCTACAGGTTCGCCATAGGCTACTGTTAGCACTCTGGGTAGAGCTAATAAATTCTTTTGAGAATGCTGTAGATTTTATAAACCTCCATCAACACAGTTTGGCGTTTCCTTTTACTAGTGGTGTTGTTGAAGTCGTGCAGCATAGAAGCTGAATAATCCTATTGCTACAGAGAGGGAGGGGCTAAAATCAGAGGGAGTAATTGATTGTTTCGACTCCAAGAACCACTCCTCGGAGAATCGACAACGTAGGTATAGATCAATAAGTTTGTTAGTTCTGATATATTATGGAGGAAGGTCAACAAAATGTTTTTCACGAATAATATTATTCCTTTTACTACGACAGTAGTGTGTATAAAATAAAAATGTTCAAAAGAAATCCCTTCTCTGAATATAATATTTGCACCTAGTCATGCTACTTTGAAAATGAATAAATTCATTGGCCTCACCTTTCAAGCTCGGTGGTTTAATTTCATTTAGGTAGCTCAGTTTAGGAAAATGTAAGTAGCCCATATTCAAAGTCATGGCTCATTTTTGCTTTGGATAGCCATTCCAACACTATAAGTATCAAGAAAGAAAAAGAAAAAAGATCACCAGACCATCAGTTGTTCAGTAAAACCATTATCTCCGCATTCAAAATATTATCGTCTTGTATATAAACAAACAGGTATACAAGTGACAGCAAATAATAGTCTGATCGCAATTCGAACCCTTATATACATCCGGAACAGCATAAGAGATCCTATTGAGTTGTCATGTATTATATAATAGTTAGACGAAAAAATGTCAATGTAGCCTGGTACCTTCACCACTAAAAAAAATAGCACATTTAAGACAAATAGGATTTTTTTAAAAACTAATAATATTGGTAATCATTTTCTTTCATTATAAAACAACCACAACAGACAAAGCAAAGATAAAAGATAAAAAAGAAGAAAAAAAGCAAAAGAAATAATTTTGGGAAAAGATAAAAAAAGGAAGAAAAGTCTATATATAAAAGAGGAAGTAATATATATGTGCGGAAGTAGAATGATGAGGTTAGGATTGATGGCTGATGTAGTAACTATTGGGATTGCATAACAAAAGGTTAAAGAAGAGGAGAAAAAAATGATAACCAAAAGAAAAAGTGTGTGTTGGAGAGATAATATACTAAAAAAGAAAAATAAAGGGGGGGGGGAGGAAGGAAGATAGGATGAAATGGACTTTTTTTGTATTGTGTGAATTGGAGAGAAGAAAAGAGGGGGAAAGAGAATGAAGTAGTTGTAGTAAAGGATGATGGACAAAATGCGCGTGTAGTAATATAATATATATATATATATATATATATGCGAGTGCGTGTATACTGAATATATATATGAAATGTTAAAAGAAAAAAAAATAGAATAAAAAATAAAGTTAAAAAATAAAATAGAGAAAAACAAAAGTAATATATAATATGTTTGAATTTTTGTTATATTACGCGCGCTTTATGGACATCAAAAGAAAAAAAAATATAACGGTCTCCCTTCAATTTTTTCCCTTTTGTATACATGACTGGAGTGAGTAGTTTAGAACCAGCTGGTCTTGGTCTGGTATTGCATAGGAACATCTCCTCTAGAGGCATAGGACGATTTGCCACCGCTACTACCACCGCCACTACCACCACCACCATTGTTAAGAGGAGGATAGTTGTTATAGCCACCACCGCCTCCACCGTAACCACCATCATTGTAACCTCCTTGACTGCCATATCCGCCGCCACCGCCACCAGCGCGGTTAAAGTTATCACCACCACTGGTGGGATATTTACGGAAATCACGACCACCAAAGTTACCACCACGGCCACGACCACGGCCACGACCCCCACCGAAGGATCTGGTTTCACGGGAGACCGATTCCAAGAACGAAGGTACTTCTTGGTTAGCTTCCTTGAGAATATCAATTAAGTCATTGACGATGTTCTTGTTACCACGGTTGAAGAAAGCAGTGGCAAGACCAGTATTACCAGCACGACCTGTACGACCAATTCTGTGGACATAGTCATCAACATCACTTGGAAGATCATAAGAGATAACGTGGGAGACATTGGCAATATCCAAACCACGAGCAGCGACAGCAGTAGCTACCATGATAGGTGTACGACCAGTACGGAAAGAATCCAAAGCACGCTCACGTTCACGTTGAGAACGATCACCATGAATAGAAGTGGCAGGGAAGTTGTTGGAAATTAAAAAGTCGGAAAGCATATCAGCCATGCGCTTCGTTTCAACGAAAATCAAAGTCAAGCCTTGAACTTCAGTAGAATGCAAAATGTCCAACAAGACAGAGCGTTTATCTTCATCTTCGACATATTCAACCTTTTGAGTGATGTTTTCAGAAGTAGAACCAACTCGACCAACAGATAAGAAAATGTAATCTTTTAAGAAGTCACGAGCAAGGTACTGGATGTCACGAGGGAAAGTAGCAGAAAACATGAGGGTAACACGGTCGTCGACACCAGGCATATCTTCCTTTTCGACAATACGTCTGATTTGGGGTTCGAAACCCATGTCCAACATACGATCAGCTTCATCAAGGACAAGGTATCGGATATTGGCAAGCGAGATGCGAGCTCTTTCAATCAAATCGACGAGACGACCTGGTGTAGCAACGAGAAGGTCACATCCACGCTCAATTTGACGGATTTGAGAGCCAATATCAGCACCACCATAAACAACAGCAGGGCGGACCCAACTGCGGTAAGCAAATTTCTTGGCTTCATCAAAAATTTGAGATACCAATTCACGGGTAGGGGCCAAGATCAATACAGTAGGATAAGCTTTGCGAGATCGGTAACCACGGCTTTGGTCTTCAGCAGGTTGCTCAAGTGGACCCTTGGCGAATAGTTCAGAAAGAACGGGGAACAAGAAACCACCAGTCTTACCGGAACCTATTAGTTATAATGTTAATATTTTGCTTCATGCAGTGTTTTTTTGCTGCGGTACTTTTTTTCTATTGTTAAAAAGCTTACCAGTTTGAGCACAAGCCATCAAATCTCTGCCAGCACCAACGATAGGAATCGAGTACTTCTGGACAGGAGTAGGGACAGTGTAACGAGCTAATTCAATATTGCTCATAAGATGGGAGTCGAGGGGAGGACCAAACTATGAATATATTATTAGTTAGTTATTACATACATACGTACGACGAGAAAAGTATAGTACTATATCGATCTCTATTTAACCCCCTTCTTTTCTCTCCTTCTTCATACACACTCATACTCAGATAATTATAAGAAGACTAAAGAGTAAAATGCTTACAGTGGTAATGCCCTCAGGACATTCATGACCACTGGCTTCGACAGGGATGTCATCATACTTTTCAAAGTTGATACCAGTGTGTTGACGGTCAGAATCATCAGCACTACCAAACAATTCACGTTCGGTACGAGGGTTGGGGTTACCAATATGGTGGACACCTTCCTTCCAGTAACCACGGCTTTCGTCACGACGAGCATAGCCGGCGGACTCTTCATTACCACGGCGGTTGTTGCGATAGCCACCACCGTACGAACCACGTTCGTAAAAGGAGCCGCCACCACGGCCAGCTCCTCCATAACCACCACCACGGCTATAATCGGAACGAGATGAGTTCCAACTAAGTCATCAAAAAGTAAAATCAAGATGAAGAAATAATTAGTTTTCGATTTTACTTTTTTTTTTTCTCTCGATCTTTTCTTTTTTAAAAATAAATATTTTTTTTAAAAGATTATATACCTGTCGTTGCGAGGAGGACGATCGCTGTTGTTCCAAGCAGACCAACCTGCGCTAGCACCAGCACCACCAGCAGGAGCGGCAGCAGCAGGAGCGGCAGCAGGAGGAGCACCACCATCGTTGGAGCGAGATTGTCTACTTCTCATATGAGGGGGTACATACTTGCTTCGTGGAGTATCATTATTAAGGCCCATTCCAGCTATTAAATAAATATACAATAAATCATCATCAATAAGCATCAATCAATCTATGAATCAAACTCAACAATAGAAACAAGAAGGATCTAAATCTAGTAAAGATCTCATACCAAATCGCTGATCTAGGCTGTCATTATCGTAGCTTCCATTGTTCATTATTTGTGAAAGAAAAAAGAAAAAAAGAAAAAAAAAAGTAAAAAAAAGGGAGTTTATTCACTTGTTTCGCAGCAAATTACGAAAATTTTTTCTTCTCGTTGTTTTTTTTATTTTATATTTTTTTTTCGTCACCAGCATTTATTTTTTAATGGACTGTGGATGATTATTTTTATGTGAGAGAGTGTGTGTGGGGTTTTTTTTTCGTATATAATTAAGTTATATTATTATGGTAACTGGGACTGATTGAACTTTTTTATATGTGTTTTTAATTTTCGTTTCTACCAAACGTATTTTGCATGCATCTTTGATCCGTTTGTAATTGGTTTCTTTTTGTTGTTATTGGGTTGATAATAAGAAGCCAAAGCTCTCCTCCAATGTAATGCATTGGTAGCATTATCTGCAAACAAAAACACTTTCCCTTCCAATAACTCATCATCATCGTTATTATCCCTTAGAATACCTTCGGGGTTCATTTGTAAGACCAAACCATGCGATCTTCCTAAACACACATGGTCTTGATCGTCAAGGGATGGCTTGGTAACACGACTGAGATGCTGGAGTGGAATAACATCTACTGGCTCTCGTTGCTCCTTGTATGAAAAGTTCCGCAGCCACAATCGATCCTCCTGTAGCGTTACCCATAATCTTTCCCATGTCTATATAAAATATATACTAATATTTTTAGAGTCCTTTTCTTTTTCTTGGGGTTTTGTAAAACCAAAAAAGAAGGGAAAAAATAATAAGAAACTTACAGGAAATGTTTTTCCTCTCACATAAAACGTCAAATAATCACCATTATGGCAATGTGTTTGTGCTTGAGTAAGCGTTTCTTGATCACATTGTTCATCTTGATCATCATTATCAGTAAGATTGGAAGTATGAGTATAAAATGTCCATGGAGGCTGTTGTTTTTTTTGTTGTTGCTGTGAATTTTGTTGTTGTTGTGCTTGTGTATAAGATAATTCCACAGTTAAATCCAAATCCCAACCTTTGACTTGATTTGGGTTAGCCAATTTATATCGTCGGGTTTCTCGTTTTCCAATAGTTCCATAATGTGGTACACGAGCTATACCCACTACTTGTGGCGATCGACTGCTACTTGTTGATGCTGCAGCGACCAAACTATTTTTTTTACCATTATTATTTCTCGTATGATGATTTGCTGTTGTATGATGTATGATAGCTTGTGTAATACTTTGAAGTAATTGCTTGGGTGTTTGTGTTGCAACCACAAATTCAAGTGATACTTGTTCATCTTCTTTGATTGGACTAGATATATATTCAATATGTATTAGTAAAGGGGAAGATAAAATCACTCTATTTTTTTTTCATATCTCGTCTATCTACTACTTACACAATGATTGAATTGGAAGAACTTTTGCTTGAGCTGATTTTTTTTGTAATTTTAGCCAAATTGCCTCGAATCAATGTTTGACTCACATCATTGACTCGAATATCCAATTCATAATCCCTTTCTGTAAAAAAGAAAATATTATCAGTTGTTATGGAAACGCCGAAAATTTGTTAGTACTGTCATGGTTATTTTTTTTTTTTTGCTGTATTGAAATACTGGACTCACCCTTGGATGATATCAAGTTTGTAATCCGTAATACTATTGATGGTCCCATTTAACTTTTATTTAATTTACTATTTTCATTATACATATGATAACCAATACTCATGGGGTTTTTTTTTTCAATCCCTTTATTTTTTTTACCTTTAATATGAATCTCCATATCACTTTTTCTTGAATCACTATATTAAAAAAGTCGTATGATTACTATATTCAAATTATATGTTATTCAATAACTTACTTGTAAGTAAACGAAGGTCGTTCAATATCGTCAAATGCTTTTCGTCCATTACTCGCTGGGGAAGAATTTTGTAAGGGCGGATGGAAATCATGGTCATCCACGAGCGATGGTAACGATATCGTATTTTGCATCCTTGTTCTCTTTTGTTGAAATTTTAATAACCCACTGTGTTGGAATCGATGGAATGATTGGCCTAACCATGCCATTGCTTTTCGTAATCGATAATTATTGGGTGATGCAGTCGATGATGAAGATTGTTCCAAATGTAGACTATTACTAGTATTATTGATTGCTGTTTCGTCTATTGCCGTAGTACTTGCTGTCCAAGTCTGAGTCTTTGCTGTTGCTGCTTTAGTAGTCGAAGTAGCTGCTGTAGATAAAGACGATGATGTAGGCATAGATGTTCCTGCTGATAATAAAACAGGTTCTGGTACTGATGGTTCTGGCACTGATGGTTCAACATCCTTTTGTTGTCGTTTTTCTTCTTCTTGAATTGGTGGTTTTGTTGCAGCAGTAAAGTATTTCACGGCACGTTTTTTTAGCGAAATTATTTGTTGTTCATTCGTAGGGGCAATCCGATGATCATGTTTTGAAATGATTCCAGCTATTTTCCAAAATGATCGTATGCTAGATTTTTTATTATTACTGTTTGTAACTACTCCTGTTGATGAAGCCGGTGATGTTGATGAATGAAAATATACATCCATTTTTTTTATATGTAAATATGAAATATAACTTTTTCTACTTTGATCTGTAAGATGTTGAGAAAAAAAGTAAAAAGAGAAAAAATAGACAGCAGGCGCGGAAAGATCATAATCACAGTTTACAGGATAGTCTACGTTCCTAGTTGAAATCACTATCATTCCCCATCCCATACACATGGTGTAGTTTTTTTTTTGGATATACATTTCAATATCATTTTGAAAACAGCTACATTTTTTGAAGGTTGTATTTCATAAAAAAAAAAGGTATATCATATTTACAAACAAAACTTAAGAATATATATATACATATATATATATTTATTTAATTTTTATTTTATCAAACAATAATGATATATATATATGAAATGACATTGATGGTTGAATGTTATTAAAGCTAAAAATGATTAAGATGTAGAAAAGAGAAGTATTATTAAGTAATGGTAATATAGATTATTGTAGCAATAGTAGTAATAAAAAAGAAAAAATAATTAGATAGGGTAGAAGAGGTGACGGTAGAAGAATTTGTTGAATTTTGATCGTTAGGCTTAGGTTTCCATTTTGATGGGTTCTCTGAAGATGATCCATCTTCTTTAGGTTCTGTAGGTGACAGTGGCTCTTCATCACCCAACAATATTTCTACTACTTCATTATATTCTGGATTACATTCAATTTTCACTTCTTTAAGAATAGATGTCACATTTGTCATATGTTCCTCCCACTATGATATAATATATTGTACATTTGTTAGCAAGCACCTTCTTTATTGGAAAAGAGAAAAAAGAAAAAGAAAAGAAAGAATCCCTTACATCAATAGGTCCATGTGACCATTCTGCTGTACCAAATTCAAAACTTCCATCCCAAAAACCTATCTGTACACGTCTATACGTCCCATCCCAATTTTTTTTTCTTTTCGTTAGTGTACATATATAAAACTATTTAAAACTTCAATAATAATGATTTTTAACTTACGCAGGATTGGATGGAAATTTACATACAGATCCTTCACATGTTTGTTCTCTTTCTTTAATACGCACAACATCTTCGTCAATTGTCCATACAATACGTTCGGGCGACCTAATAATAATGTGTTCCAAGTTAAATACAAAGAAAAATTATTCAGGATCCATATTCGTATGTCACCGAGGTAAAACCGACACATTCCTCCTCTTCTTTTTTAGTCTTACCAGTCGACTGTATAAGTGTGAAATTCATCATAGATATTTTCGCCGCTTACATTATGGAAACCACCATTCACAGTATACATTGGATGGATTCCCCAAAAATAGTTTGTTCTACATATACATATTTTCAAAGTAATATTTAGTAAAAAAAAAAAAAACTGTATTGGAGTCTATATATATACTTACTGTGCAGTATGCTTTTCAGCTATGAATGAATGGTTTGACACATTAATTACACACTTTCGAACATTCCCATATTGATAAACAATAACAAAACCACTTACATCCTAATAATTCAAAATCAATTTCATCCCCACCATCTGCTATAAGTATAACCGCGGTAATAGCACCACCCACTTTGGACGCTTTCACAGTAGCCGAGAAACGTCCATAAAGCATATATGTTGTTGAATTAAGTGTTGGCCCATGACCGATATGACTATTATACGGTAAAGCTATCATTTTTTATGTCAGAAAATGTATTAGTGATTATATTATATACTAAATTTCTCCATCCATTATCATCCATACGCATTACTTGTAAGAGCATGGATCAATCTTTGATAATACTTGGGTGGTGCCAAATTCATTTGTAATCCATCAGGTGTAATAGCAAATGTTTCTATTGGACTAGTATCTACTTTCCACCCTTTTGTAGATTCTGAAAATATTGTATGCGTATTACGACATAATGGTTTTACTTGTGGTGGTAATGGCAGCGGCGGCGATTGTGGTGAAGTGGGTTGTTCTCCTTGTTCTTGTTGTGCAAATGCTATTGTCGTCGTCGTTACGGTTGTAGATAATGATATGTAATGTAATAGTAATATTGTAATTATTGTATTAATAGTCTTCATATTGATGATCGAGGATGAAGATGATGATCTGTTTTTTTTGTTGCAATGAAAAAATAAGAATGCTTAAAGAACAAACAAAACAAAATAAACACTTAGGGGAAAAATAATCTTATTATTTAATCTGTCAATTTCCGAAACCAAAATAAAAACACAAAACTCTTTTTTCTTTCTCTTTTTGGATTTCTAAGTATTAAATGTATATCTGATATGAATTAATCCAAGAACGGAAAAACAAAAAATAAATAAATGAGGCGAAACTTGGAAGTATTTTTTCTTTTATTATTTATTCTTCGGCTTCGGGTTCAGGGACCTTGAAGTATGCGCCAGCGATAGGAATGCGACTAAGAATATCCTTCTTGACTAATGGGACATCAGAACCCAAGAGAGCAACTGCGGAACCAGCACCAACACCCCAGACAGCAAGGGTGGGAGCACTACAGCGATATATTTTGTATATTAATTTCCATAACAAAAATGAGTCTTCCATAATTACATTAAAAATGGCTTTCTTTTTTTTTTTTTTTTTTTTGACAAAAATAAAAGATTAAAAGAATTTGGATTTTCAATATTGTTTAATTTTTTGAATTACTTACACGCGAATCAACTTTTCGACGCTGAAGATACCAAAGTGGGGGTTGGTGGCGATCTTGGAAATAGACATTGTAAGTATTATATGGACGTAAAGTGGAAAAAAAAGAAGAAGCTAAGTCGTGATTATTTTTTGAGCCGATAAACCAACCCCCGGCGAGCGAAGTTTTGTGACGTCGGGCATTTCACTTAAGTAACTTGCTTGATTTTTGGTGTGGTTGCATTTTATTGTTTTCTTTTTTGATTCGTTTTTGTTATGGTAATTGATGAGTCAACATACAATAGTCTTTTCAAAAGACTACCGAAACATATAAATGTACTGATTCGGGTATATTGATAAAAAAAAAGAAAAATATTCTTCATATATTATACACATTTTAAGCACATAAATTTCCCCCGTGTTGTTATACACGTCCTAGTAAGTATAACCTACACATACAAGAAGAAGACTAAATAGTTTGATAGACGTTGTTGTTGTCATAGTAACCAGTAGTATTTTGCTTGGATTACTACGGGCATCAGTATAAACTAGTCTGGATTATATGGTTTTGTAAAAGGATTTGGATGCTATACAAACTATTTTTTTTATTCACTGCAATTAATGGTGTGTACTACCTTTATTTGAAATTGATTTATTACGAAAAGCATGTGCCAAATAGAACCAATGAAGGGGGAGGGGGAGACGTATCCAAAAGCTCTTCAATACAACTGCTATGAGAGAAAGGAGTTGTAATGTATAATAATTTAGACGAGAAGATTCATATTATTTTACTGCTATCAGATGCAGGAGAAGTATTCTGTGATTCATATTTGTTGCTTTTATAAAAAGAGTCGCATCAATAATCAACTTGTTTTCCTCTCATTATTATATATGATTATCGTCAGGTCATTCATTATTATAATAGCTATAAAAACGAACATGGTTTTAAAAGGACACTTCTTCTTTGTAGAGACATAAAATGCAGATAAAAAAAATTGAAGTGTTATATAAAGGAGTTGTGTACATGATACACACGGACCAATTTTTTTTTTTTTTTTTTTTTTTTTTGCTAAAGTGATGGTGAAACCATCTGCTTTAATCAGTATATTTTTTTCCTTCTAGCCTCCTTTCCCTTACTCCTTCGTTTTCTTTTAAACTTACCATCACATTCCTTTTTCCACTCTTTTATTTTAATTTAGTTTACAGAAATTAAATAAATGTATCAGTCGAATGACAATGATGTTTCGCCAGAGTTACCTGTCACGACAGTTCCTGTCATTTCTCAACACCAACAATCAAATCATCGTCAAGTGTTACGGCTTGCACGAGGACTAACTCATCAAGAATCACTCGAGAACTTTGACTTTAATAATAGTCAGGATCTTCCTTCTACAATGACCACTACAACTGCTGCTTCCGGGCAACAGCAAAATCAAAAGAAATTTAATGATAATAAAATAAAAAATGTTTCTGATAGTACCACAAGTGGTGATAATGGCTCGCCTGCTACTACCACTACAAGCCATAATAGTACTGCTGCAACACCGCCCATATTATTATCAGACCACCATCATCCCTCACATATTTATGAACAACAGCAACCGCAAAAACAAAAACAAAAACAACAGAAAAATTACCAGATATTTGCTGGTCGTAATAAATTCTTTTGTGATGGAAGGTTAATGACAAGTCGGGAGTATGGTGCATTTACTGTAACACTCATTTTACTAATCGCTCCATGTATCTTATTTGCTGTATTCACGTAAGTTAATTACAGTAGCTGTTTTATATATATATATATTTTTATTAATCAAACAAACTAAAAAATATGTAGGTGTCCATTTCTTTGGAAAGAAATTCATCCTTCTATTCCGATAGTATTTGCATACGTGTTTATCTTGGCACTGGTGTCAATGATTAAAACTTCATGGTCTGATCCAGGGGTGAGCTTTTTCTCTTATTAATAGTACGAATAGTATTTTTACATATGAGTTTATTTAACGTAAAATGATATCAATAGATTATACCTCGGGACCTGGACACACCCGCAACAGATGACAGTAACAACATTAATAGTAGTAGTAATAGTATAAACAGCGACATCTTACTACCCAAAGAAATCCGCATCAAGGATATGAGCTGGACTCTCAAGTACTGTGAAACCTGTCGTATTTATCGACCACCGAGAGCATCCCATTGTCGACAATGTGATAATTGTGTTGAAAACGAAGATCATCATTGTATATGGCTCAATAATTGTATTGGCAAACGAAATTATCGATCATTTTTTGTTTGTATTTTGACGTCCTCCATTCTTTGTTTGTATATTATTGTCTTTTGCTTGGTCCATATTTTAACAGTGCTTCAGGAAAATGGAAGTGATTTATCATTTGGTTATATGTTCAGCAAAGCACCTATTAGTTTTGTATTGGCAATTGTATGTTTTGTATTATTGTTCATAGTAGGTGGTCTGACTTTGTATCATTGTTCTCTTATTATGCGGGGTGTAACTACGCATGAACAGGTAAACAACTATATATTAAGAGTATCTATAATATCTATACTGTTTAGGCGAATAATACTTATCGTCAATCATGTATTATATAGTTACGTGCTCATATTATGAAAGCCAAAGATTATCCAAGTAATCCATACATATCCGATAATCCATTCATCAACATTACTCGAGTTCTTTGTCAACCTCAACCCAAAAGTTATTTAGGGCGACGAAAATTTGTCGACTAAATCCCCCCAACAGCCTGTGATACCTTCATTTTATCTTTATTTACCATTTACTACTACACCACTACTATATTACTATTTTTACTCCTACTACTACCTTATTATATAAAATTCGCAGTGCGAAATATACATATATGTATACATATACGAAAACGGGAAAAAAAAGTGTATCAACGTGTGTTGTTATGATAGTTGCTGATTAAAAATGGCTTGATATCTTGGAATTGATGGGTTAAATATATACAGATATCGTTATAAAATGGATCCAATCGATTAATAATACGTATCTATTTAAAATATGTGCAGTAATTTTTCTTTTTCATTGTATTATTAAAAAAAAATAGGCTTGTTTCTCTACCCCCCCTCTTTTTGAATAAATAAGTAAATAAATGTACAGAAAAGAAAAAGTCGGTTATAGCTGTATAGAAATAATAGGAATAATAACAAAGAACAATAACAATAAATAATAATGCAATGTAGACTACTGTTTTCTTGTTTACATCAAAATTTTGGTAAACATGCCATCACCAACGATTTCCTTTAATCCATCCCCCAAACACTGGAGCTTGACAAAATCCCGTACTTGTTCGGTCGTCATACCTGCTACCCGTACCAATATAGCTTTGCCCTTCATAAAATGGCTCACCGACCAAAGCATATCATGTGGTTTTGTTACTGTCATCAATCGATCCTCCGCCATCTCTTCAATCACTTGTATCGATTTCTCCAAATTAACAATAATCAAGGTTGCAAAACAAGTATAGGGCGCCAACTGGTCCGCATAACTTGCTTTATGATCAACTGGATTCCCTTTATTAGCATCATCCAATACCATATGATCCCGTAAAACCAATTTGTCTTTTAACCGTATGTCAATTTTGCTACTATAGTGCTTAAATTCCCATTTTTCTCCACGCGTCAATCGACCACTAGTAAACCAATCCAAAAGTACTAATTGCGACGTTTCGTCCTGTAAATTAAATGTTTGTCGAGATGAAAAGGACGAACTTTTAAATGATGTCACTGGATCAGGAATCAAGAGTAGACTGGCATTGGATGCGATGTTACTGACAATATGTTGAATGGATGAAGGTCCTGTTGTCATGGTGGCGGTAGTTGTTGTTGCCATAGCTGCTGTCTTTTCGGCTCCTGCCGTCGCTGGTACTAAACGTTTACCACCTGTAACAAAATAGTCTTTATAGATCTTGGTATTGCCCTGAGTCATCAAAAGTAAAATCGCATTGCTTTCAATGGTTAGACTAATGTCAAACTCGTCACCACTGACAATACCACCGCCATAGCTTAGCATATAAACAGCCCCAACACGATTCGCGTGAGCTCTAGTAGGAATAAACTTAAGGGGGTATTGGGCCTGAATACGGGAGAATTGAGCTCTTTTGTTATCACGACATTGACACACAAGAACACCTTTTCCTGGTTCACTTTCTTGAGCAAATGATTTGACCATTATTTTGGCGGAATAATAATGAATTAAAAGAAGTTTAAAAAAAGAAAAAAGCGGGAGTGGGAATGTGATAGAAGGTTTTTGGTATAATTTCTATAAGCTGTTTGGTATCTTGAAAATACTCAGATCTGCTGACTGTTGGAGGCAGATAAGATAAAATCCGTTTTATCTTGAACCCAGAACGGGAAGAAAAATTACATTTATCATTAGTATTATTAACGGGGATGATATACGTATAATGTAATTTCATTAATATTTGCTACATATTTGTAGTGCTTTTTAATGATAAAATAGCAAGTATTGATTGATATATTCCCTTCCTTATTTGTTACATAAATGATTCGAATTACATGGCCATAAACGTATACATATATATATATATATATATTTATACCTTTACAAAAGTGTTAAAGTTTATTCTGTATTTAATAATAAGTGCAAGCAACGCACAAACCATATAACCTGATCCAGCTACCATTTTGATATAGAAATAAGGTTCTAGGTTGGTATTGAGAGAATCCAAGTATGTAGCAAGAAATGGTCCCAGAATACTTAAAATACATATTAAAGCACGAAAACTCAATGCACTGGCGTAGTTTTCCATTCCAACAATTGCTATCATTATTGATGTGACTAAAGTATTGAATATAGATTTTATATCTGTTAATATTTTATGATTGAAATACTTGAGATATTTGACCTTTTTCTTTTGCAGATTTATAAAAAATGTATAGCAGTAATTAGTAGATCGCATAAAAAATTGTTTAGTGCTTACTTGTTGAATAGTAACATTGATATACCAGACCGTGGAGAATACAGAAAAACATAAGACTTTTTAAATCGTGTGCAAAGATCCAAATTAAAAAGACCGTCAATCCTGTCAACGTCATGCATATAATAAATGCATTAAGACTTCCAATCTTATCGGCTATCATGCTTTTTTGTTTGTCATACAGCATGTGAATACATGTAACAAAAAAAATGTATTGTTTTCAAGACCCTAATTAGTTATACAGTTTGTTACTCCCTCCCCTCATATTGTAAATACTTACCCATTCATGATGCTTCCTGGGATAGCTGTGGCAGACAAGATTGTTACACAAAGTGCTCCTTGCATATCCGACAAATTAATATAGGTTGCCCAGGCTTTTTTTTAATTGCTCATTGGAAGTTAGTCAAGTATTTAATTATAAAGATAGTATTGGTAATAGCTATATAACCATTATAAAAAGTAATATTCTTTTACCAGGTATAAACGTGAGTGTAATATACATTGCAAAAAGATAGACTGGACCAATTGTAATCCATATCACAAAATTTGTATTTTTCAAGAGATTAAAATCTAATGTGTCTCGAATGAGATGGCTTTTACTTCTTCCCATTGTAGTTCCAGGATTTTCAACACTTCGTTCTTTAACCACGGGATAAGCAGCAATTCCAGTCATAAATATCAAAAGAGCAAGCACGCGATACATCCTAAAGAAATATTGAATACAATCGCGTATATAATTCAACTATTGTTATTATATATGCTAAATACTGTTCAACTTTATATTTATAAAAGAGTACATAAAGGTCGTGTCAATTACCATGCATGTCCCAGATCTGTGTTTACTTGGTTTACAATCAGAGGTAAAATTATACCACCTACCGGATGACAACTATTAAAAATCCCCTGTGCCGTATTTCGGTACTTTGTAAACCAGCTGGGAATGGCTCTATAGCCAATCTTGTTTTTGTTTCAATATATATTGTTTTATACACACAAAATGTTAAAAACACAACACAACTACATATTCTACGTAATAGCTATTATAGACATATTTTTCGTATACACAAACAAAAAAAAAAAAATGGGAAATGTACTTACTAAATATGAGCATCCAGAGCCTACAGCACACATAATTCCAAAGGTAATATAGAGCTGCCATACCTAAATAGTTTTAATTATTATTATCTGGGCTCTTGATAACGTTAGGTTTCAACAAATTTATATGATTAAAGCATGATAAAAACAAAAAGAAATTTACGGAATTGGCGAAAGAGGAGCATAATAAACCAACGGTCAAAAATAATACTGAAAGTAATAATGCTTTTTTCAACCCAAGAATTTGATAAAGAATATTTCCAAGAAAAGTGCAAGATGCATTCATGGCTTGATACAGTGATCCCACTGATGTGAGTTGGATAATCAATTTAGTAGACGAGCCTTTGAATATCCTATCGTTAATATAATAATTTTGAATTACCCCTATTATTGCACAACATATTTTAATAGCTTGTTCTTATCATTAAGTGCATTGTTTTTTCTTCAAAAAGTGCATATAACTCTTACCCCTATATATAGGTTGTTATGTAAATATAAGCGACAGTAAGCGAAAAAAAAAATCATCAGCATGGGTAATATGTAGATATAAATAGAACGTAAATAGTCAAACCAGGATACCACCCGCAATTATTTGTATACGTTAACCGATAATTAATTAATAAAAAAAATTAACAGAGCAAATAAACAAAAAATCTTTACCAAGTGGAATGTAGACCAGTAAATATGGATGCTACAAATAAACCAGTCAAAACAATCCATGCTTCTCTCCCGTCAAGTGGTGATATTATTGTTGATGGAAAATCTTTATTAATTTTAGGTTGTTGTTCTTTCACCTTTCCTCCTTTAATATCAAGAACGCTTTCATCCTCATGAGATATAACAACTATATTAGTAGGAGCACTTCTTTTATAATGGGTGTAGTCATGAGTAGTAATATTCTGTTGTATTCTGTTGTTGTTGTCGTCATGTGGTAATAGGTCATCATGGTAATAGCTGTTCGTCTGTTTATTGGTAGTTGACATATAGTTCTTATTTCTCATTGTTTGCTATATACGTAAACTCTATTGATAATACGTGCCGTGTATCTTTGGATGTGTGAAGGAGTAAAAGAGAAAAAAAAATTACAACTGCTTTCCATTTCAAACGTTTTGACGAAATAGATTGTCTGTTATTTTTTTTAAGAGTTGCGCCAACTCTTTAACTAATAAAGGATACCAGTAATAATAGATAAATTTCAAAGCTTTCCTAGAATGGATAACTTTTCTTTTTTTTACTCAAGCTTCTCGCTTGGAATCAAAAAGCCGATCATATGTTGTTTATGTTTGTAACGAACTATAAATTTTTCTGCAATAAACAAAATGGCGTTTTGATCTTAAAGAATGTGAAACACTTAAAAGTCAGCTTTTGTATTAAATACTGAAACAACGGCTAGTATATAATAAATATAGAACACCTCATTTATGAACAACAAAGTGTATCTGTGATATATGACTTTCAGAACATCTGGTGCTGGTATTACAACTACTGTACCATTTTTGTAGCTTTGTGAATCTGGGAAGATCGTAACTTGAGGTTACAAACGAGTTTAAGTTTTTGGAACTGTTCATTACTCCAACTAATTAGAAAACATATGATGAGGGTAGTATCTCTTATTATAGCAAGTGCACCAATATAGTGTTCATGAACATTGGCAAACTAGCAATCAAGAATTATAATTTCTTGAAGCATTAACATAGTACTAATCCGAATATAAACAAAATAACTACCTCCAATATATATATATAATTGATGGTCTATTTAATATGGATGATTATGCAGCCACTTGATATTTTCAAAGATTTCTTCGAATCACGCTAAAAACAAACACAAAAAAAAAAGAACCTTAATAGTAACGAAGAAAAATAAATAAATTACTGTAAGGTTTTGTTTGTTCTTTCTTTCTTTCGTTATCATATAATCATGAGCAACAACAAAAATAGTATTATTAGCGACAATGACAGTGAGATCAAAGGTGAAAAACAAGAACAAACTACTACTATCTCTGTGTCAACTGTATTTGATCTTGAGCCTCAAGAACAAAACTTTGATATAGATAAAAGCGAATTGCGCCAGCTATTATTTAAGCTAGACATTCGTATCTTGCCTCTTTTCGCTCTTTGTCAATTGTTCTCCTTTATGGATCGTGTTAACATTGGTTAGTAGTATAGCCACATTATAATGAAAAAAAAAATGTAAAATACTAATACATTTTTAGCAAGTTACGTATACAAACGAAAATTTCAAGTTTACTGATTTTTATCCTGACTTCTTACTACGAGTGTAGGAAATGCCAAAATAGCTGGTTTGGTAGAAACTACTGAAATTACAGAAGACGGGTACAATACTGCACTTTCAATTTTTTTTGCTGGATATGTAGGGGACACATCTATGCTCTTTTTTGTTACTTATAAAATTTATCGCATAAAACTTGCTTGGTTATTAATAAAAGATTGTATGTATGTTACTATAATGATATGACTCTCTTTGATAGATATTACTTGAATTACCATCAAATGTTATACTCAATAAGCTTGGACCTCGATTATGGATTTCAATTTTAATGATTTCTTGTGGATGTGTAATGATGGTGATGTCGATAGCAAAAAATGACACTTCTTTGATTATTATACGGCTTTTCCTTGGTTTTACAGAAGTTTGTATTTAGTTTTTATTTATTTATTAAAGTTTATACATCGAAGCTTGAAAAATATATTACGTACTGCTGATTTTTCATTATGATAAACAGGCAGGACTCTATCCTGCTCTTATTTTTTCCATGTCCGTGTGGTACACCAAAACTCAGTTAACAAAACGCATTGCCATTGTACTGATTCACTCATCTGTAGCGAGTGTAAGTGTTTTTTTGCTGTCATGCTGTTTCCAAGCATTTTTAATTGATTATCTTTCTTTCTTTCTTCTATTGTTGGTTCTGCAAATTTAGGTTGTCGGTGGATTGATGGTATGTTTATGATAAATACTAGGTATACAGATTAAAGAATTTTATTTAGATGTGAGAATTGATGTACCTATATAAAAAATAGGCATATGGGATTATGCTACATCTTGAAGGAACTGGTTCACTCCATGGTTGGCAATGGATATTTATAATTGAAGGAGGTTTAACTGTGTTGATTGGTATTATTGTTTACATATTACTTCCTGAATTTCCGGAAAAATGTAGGAGACGCAGATATATATTACTTGAAGAGCAAACCGTTTGATATATTAGTATTGCTAACACAATATAATGTTATCCCTGGTTACAACTAATATTTATATGTTGTCAGTTTTTACCGAGCATGAACGTGATATTTTTATTGAACACAAGAACACTAGTTTTGCGTCATATTCTATTTTTGAAGGGGACGTTGTGTATAAAAAGATTCCATGGGAAAATATATTTGTCGCAATCAAGGATTGGCATGTGCTTATATTCGGTCTTGCAAACTTGTGTTACCTCACCATCAAGTTCAATAATGCCTTATTTTTGCCAAGTATCATAAAAGGGTTTGGATTTACACCTTTAAACGCACAGTTGCTTACAATCCCACCAAATTTTATTGGTAAAGATATATCTCCATCTTCAAAATATCTTAATTGCAAACCAACTACTTATTTTTTGGTTTTAAACGCAAGTAGTATACTTAATCTATCTTCCTATCTCTTTTCTTGCTTTTTATATTTATACGCTATCGCTACAATTATAGCTTGTGTTTGTTCACTAGTGGTTGCCTTTAGTGCTGATCGTAACAAGGAGCGTGGTTACCATATTTTGTCCAGCTCACTTTTTACTGCATTTGGTTTTTCTCTTTTGATTGGGTTAAAAGACAGTGGGACTGTACCGCTTTATGTTGCATTAATTTTTGTATCTGTTGGTTCACAATGTTCTAGTCCATGCATAAACTCTTGGTACTCTTCCAATTTTGCAGGTCGGGTTAAACGATCGGCTGCTACTGGACTCATATCAATGTATAGTAACTTGGGTGGTATTATCTCTGGACAATTGTACCGACAATCAGATGCTCCACAATATGTTCATGGTCATAGTGCAAGCTTGGCTATTGTTTCTTGTAGTGTCATTTTATCAATCGTATTGAAAATTATCTTCAAACGTGAAAATATAAAGCGAGATAAAATGACTGTTGAAGAAAGACGGGACGTACTTGCTAATAATAATCCAAATAAACTTGGGGATAAGGTAAAATAAATAAATAAAAGTACTTATATAAATAGTTGAACTAATTAAGCGCTCTACCATTTATTATTATTTTTTCATATTTAAATACAGCACCCAGATTTTAGATATTTATTATAGCTTAATGATACAGCAGTACAGGGTTTCCGAAAAGTAATGTCGCAGCTAGTAGAAATCAATGTCGCAAGCCAATAAAAATCAATGTCGCTTGGCAACAAAATTAATGTCACATGCTCTAAAATTAAAGTCGCATTTTTTGAAAA
>JAEPRB010000243.1:0-58131 GCA_016758965.1 Circinella minor
CTTGCCCCCAATGGGGGGGGTCAAGGGGGGTTTTACCCCCCTTGCGACGTGGACCCGTTGAATGACACGAAGCGAAGCGAAGTGGCTCATTCAGTCGAGCGAAGCGAGACAGGGACCGCTAGTCTATTATTAAAATCACACAGAAGTTATAGCTAATTCACAAAAAAGGAAATTTTTTAAGCTGCGCCCAGACCCATTCTAACAACATATATTTTACCTGAAAAACCATTATACAGTCTTGAACACGCTTACTACAAGGCGCGAAGCGAGGAAGGGTTGCTAGTGTTCCTTTAAAAATACGCTGATTATTAATAGATATATAATGACTTTAGTAAAGTAGAGAAGTGTGCGTAACTATATCAGAGTACCAAAAGATAAAAAGGAAAATCAGATAGCCACATTTTTGTTTTCTCTCATCGATGAAATGTGGCCGTACGACTATAAAGCTGGAGGTGAATTTCCTTCACACCCATTTTATATCATTCATTGTAAGTCTTTGATTATAGAAAAATATATGAATAATATAAATATGTAAGAATTCTATATAAAATTAATAATAGTTTACATAAGTAAAGTACCTTGGGTATGACTTTTATAAAACTTTATATTCTAATAATGTTTTCACACGTACAAAAAATAACCTAGGTCAAAGACTTTGTAGACGGGGAGATTTGACATATTTAAAATGTCCGACTAATTCCTTTTCCCGAGTTTCGATCTATGCAAAAACGATGATCCGGAAAAGGAAGCTTTTTGTGGTGCGCCACACCAAAAAATTTACTAGCATTTCCTTTTTTTGATCCTGGATCCCTTATAAAATCCTTATTTTCGTCTCTTTCTTTTTTTTCTGGCGTTTTTTCTCTTTCTTTTATATATATAAAAAAAGATATGACTGTAACCACTGCATTCCAACCTCTTCCCCTTGGTATTTCTCGAGATAGAGTTCATGAACTTATTCAATCTCTGATCCAAAACTTAGTAAGTATTAAGGACACTTCAGGTGAATTCTTATTACGATTAGAAGATGGTAGTGTTGTAGACACTAAAGGATGGAACGATTGGGAATGGACTCATGGTATCGGTCTTTACGGGCTTTGGCAATACTTTGAAATTACTCAAGACAAATCAATCCTCGGAATCATTGAAACCTGGTTCAAGGACAGATTGGCAGAGCCTCCACGTCACAAGAACATCAACACCATGGCTGTATTTTATACCATGGCATGTGTTTATGAACATACTCATAACAAGGTCTATTTACCTCATTTGCAATCGTGGGCAGATTGGGCTCTTTATGAGCTAGCCCGAACAGAATATGGTGGTATGCAGCATGTGACTTATTTGACTCCCAACACGCAACAACTTTGGGATGATACTTTAATGATGACTGTTTTGCCATTAGCCAAGTTTGGTAAAATGACCAAGCGATGGGAATATGTGGATGAAGCGAAGCGTCAATTTTTAATCCATATTAAATATTTATTTGATACCAAGACTGGATTATTCTATCATGGATGGACATTTGAAGATGGAGGTCATAATTTTGCTAATGCATTCTGGGGACGTGGTAATAGTTGGTTGACCATTGCTATTCCTGAAATTATTGAATTATTGGAATTCCCTGAAGTACATCCATTGAAGCATCATTTGGTGGATTGTTTAACTGCTCAACTCAAGACTTTGAACAAGTATCAAGATGAAAGTGGACTATGGCGTACCATTATTAATGAAGATTCCTATCTGGAGGCATCAGCAACGGCTGGTTTTGCTTATGGTATTCTCAAGTCTATCCGTAAACGATATATTGGTCCTGAATTTAAGGAGATGGCCTTAAAAGCTGTGAAGGGTGTGATTGATAATATTAGTCCCGATGGTGAATTACAAAAAGTTTCATTTGGTACTCCTGTTGGTGATACTATTCAATTTTATAAAGAAATACCATTAACTTCTATGCCTTATGGTCAAGCCATGGGTATGATGTGTTTGGTTGAATTTTTGCGCTTGTACATGTAAATTATTATGCTTATCATTGTAATAAAAAAAGATTTTATAAGATTTTTGTCCCACGTTTTACGCTATTATTTTTTTTTTCTTCACATTATTACTCTACTTTAAACCTGATATTTAATACACCATGATTTCATTTTGTTTAATTACCAATCGTCGATGTCAAACTCGTTTTATACGCTATTACGATGAACTACCTCAAGATCCTACAGCATTTGAATTAAACATTGCACGCGAATGCATTATTCGAAAACCAGCACATGTAAGAACTTCGTTTCTTCTACTTTATATAAAAAAAATGAACTACTAAAATATTTGGAGGGTTCAATAGGCACTGTTTGTGCAAGTCGGAAAATACAAGATTGGTATGTTCTTTTTTTTTTCGAAGACACTCCAGGTTTTTGTCGTGAAAAGAAGCAAAAGAGATAAAATGGGATTGTTTAATATTAATAGTGAAAATTATAGTCTATCGAGTCTATGCATCATTATATTTTATCTTTGGATATGAACGTGATGAGGTGAGTTTAAATCAAGATAATAATAAAAATGGAATCAGTACTCTTAATTAAATGATTTCACAGAATGAGTTTGCTATATTAGAGTTAATCCAGAACTGTGTCGGTAAGAACAAGAAGCAGAGGAAGATAGCGTTAATTTAATAAAAAAAAGTTAACTTACAAATCAGATTTAAAATAGAAGCATTGGATGTTTACTTTGAAAAAGTGGTAACCTAGTTTCATTGCTTTATGTTGCTGTGGAGACAAAAAAAAAGGGGGGAAATACACCAGGAACTAAAAACATGAATTAATTGAATGAATTCTTTTTCAAGACAGAGTTAGATATTTTGTGCAATATTGAAAAGGTGCACATGATTATGGAAGAGACGGTTGCCAAAGGTTATTGCTTGGAAACCAATCAAGCACGAATTCTAGAGGGGGTCACTGCTCTTTAAAGGAGAGCATAAGCGATACGTATTTTCCTGCTACCATTACCAACAGCACTCAAATATTCTTCTTTTATATATTGTTTATGTGACTGAAGTAAATAAATAAAAAAAAGTGGTGATAAAAAATGGATTATATATTTTTTTTCACATATGTAACTCATAAAAAAAAAGTCAAATGTTTTATATGAGGGTGACGACAAAGACCTCGTTGCGAATTTCCGTTAATTTCATACGCCCACTTTTAATTTTTTTTTATGAAATAAGCAGGTGCAATAGTTAACGAGAACACTTTATATTAGAATTTTATAATTTATTTTAGTTTTCCATGAATAATAAATCTGTGAAAATCATGAGCATTCACATTTGATATCAACAAGAACTGATGATATACGCGATCAAGAAAGTATGTTATTGATAAAGCAAAAAGACGATGTATGTATGTCGATATGATGAAGAAGACATAAGCGTACGCCTTCTAAAGACAATATAATAAGAACAGGAAATAGTGTAGACATGGAGACGTATCACTGGTAGTAAATTCATTTTTATATAGGAGAATGCTCTGATTTAATTCAAACTAATTAAGTGACTCGTTTGAACGTGGTTTTCGCAATCACCAGAATGGTCATGATGTCATTATTCTTAATTATATCCAAAACCTCAAAAGAAAAACAAGTTTTGTATAGTTGCTCACTTGGTGCAAGCAGGAACAATATCATACCTTAAATCCGCTAAATTGATTCAACATGTAATATCCATGTTGACTTTTATCAACGGCGTGTCATAATTACAGTGTACAATTATCAAGAAGTCTCTTTCCAACCTTCTTGCATAATTTGCATCTTAGCACACAAATACAAAATATAGTAATTGAAAGAGCGCTTCAAATTGATAATACTCCAACTGAATCGCATATTCCATCAAACTCCAGTCTTCGCAAATTTCGTGTCGAGGACTTTCGCGGGACTGAAGAAGTAAGGAATCAACTTTATCAATTTATCGTACATCAATCCAACAAATTCGAATTACTCGCAATTAATACGTATGAATAATAAAACGACGGGTCAAGCGCCGAATCAAACAATAACAGCAGGAATCGGTTCAACCTCTTTACCGACACGTAAACCATCTTTTAGTTTATCTACACCTTTTATTACCTTTGTAACATACCAAAAAGAGGTAGTCACAAGTGCTGCCACTGATTTATCTCAACAACAATCTTCTATACCGTTGTCATCATTCCCTTTAATCATCAGAACAAGATAATAATAAGAATAAAAAAAACGAACATCGTTATTCTTCTATCATTATACCTTCCACTTCTTCATCAGTATCATCCCCTTCCACTTTTTCTGAAACCTCACAATCTTTAATGCCACATGGTCATACTAGTTCCACTACTTCTCCTGCAATTATTACAACAACAACAACAATAACAACTTTATTATCAGTAACCTTCAACCCCTCACGATAGTTAAACTCAATTATTACCTACTTCTTCTTATGCTACTCTTTCATCACAACATCATTTCAAAAAATCTACACCTGCTTCATCACTTTCACCACATACTTTATAAAAAACGAAATAGTTTATCGTCTTTATTGCACGAAGAAAGTGATGACGATAGTAACGATAGTAAAAGAAAACAATATAATCATAGTATGGCATTATTATCATAAGATACAGTACATTAATTAGTACCAGGAAATGTAACAGCTCAATGTGTATTACAAAAAGAAATTTTATTACAAGAACATATTTATATCACAGAACATCATCTTTGTATTTATCCAAATATTTTTGGTTGGATAACCAATGTAATGTTATAATTTTTATTCATTTTAATAATTCATATATCTTTTTTTTTTTACTAAATTCAATACTATTTATATAATATATAGTAGCTTGTTATTACACTTTCAAATATTACAAGTATTGAAAAAAGAATGATTGCAATGATTATTCCGAATGATATTTAAGTATCTACAGTGCATGCAAAGGTATATTATAGTTCTACGTATTAGAGATAATAAATATCAATTTAAACGAGTCTTCGTCGAAATTCCGCTGAAGGCTCATTATTTTATTATTCGAGATGATATACTGATATAGATTGTCCCACCCACACCCATTTTTTAATCCTTCTTTATATAACTTAGATTTCTTATTTTTGCTACTGGTTTTTTTTTATCTTCTTACTCAAATATCTTTTCATTGAATCAAATATATATGATTTACTATTGCAACTATCTCTTTATATAATTATAATGGGTTGTAATTGTGATTAACAAAGCAGTTCCTGTGGTGTCCGGTTAACCAAAGTATGGATTCGGGTCCCATAAGTACTTTTTTGTTATGACAAAAATAATTCTTATATCTCCCAACTCAGAATTTTTTAATAGATTTTTTATGACTAGTGATGTAAATGTCATAGTGAGTCATAAAAATATAATAATAATAATTAAATAGAACCATCAAAGTCGTGTTATGTGGCGCTTCTCTGATAATACATGATCTATACTTAGTACAACTACTGCAGCAAGCGCCGTAATCCTCTTAAGGAAAAATGTGATGGGGTTTTATGGACATGTTGTTTGGCCGGGAAAGTCGGGTCACACTACTGCAGCAAATTACTGCAGAAACACCCAAGCCCTCTGTTATTATCCATCCCAAAACTTTTTGCTGTTTGTTTGTTTCGTATTGTTTTGTCCCCCTTAAAAAAAGAATCGGGTCCATCACAAAAAAAATTCAAACTGCATGAACTATGCTCACTAATAAAACCATCCGCAGCAGTAGTTGTTACACTGTTATGTTAAATTTGACAGCTTGTTTAACACTCAGCTCTTACAGCGGGTTTAGTTATTTATAATGTTGTTAATGTTGACAAGTTTAACGAACTGGAAAAAAAAAAGACCTGTAAATTTTTTTTTTACTTTCATCCATTTTTATTATATTTTTAAAATGAGCAAAGAAAGATGGTATGGCGCATGCGAATAATACTTTGCTCTAATTTGTTTATCGAGTGCATAACTTTGTTTACACTTTTGAAACAAAATAATAATAATAATTTTAGTGTCTGTGTCCATATAAAAAAATTCCAATTTAAACATTCGACACATTGGGCCGTGCACCTTTATATTCATTCATAATAGGATAAAAGTAATTTATATGTGTGTGAGAGCTTTACTTTTATTTATCTCCTACAATAATTTATAGTTAGATGTGAATTAGCCGCTGATATTTCAAAGTATATAAATAAAGGGCTTCCTGGCAGCCAGAAAACAATATTCGTTTTTTTTTATTCATATATATTCTCGAGCCCTCTCTCTCTCTCTTCCTACCAAATTATCTTTCATTGTGCTTCCTTACACTAACCAATAGAATATTTGTCATTCTTCTGCAATCTGAAATGGTCGATCCTATAATATGTGCTGCATTGATTGCAGCTGGAGCCCCCATGGTACAAGGAGCTATCGATGGAATCAACGGCTTAAACAAAGATCAGAGAGGAAACTTCACAAGATCATTATCATCAAAGAAATTTCACAATCTTGGCAATGTCCGTGCAGTTGTTGTTACTTGTCAAGACAACACCCACAATGGTGTCAAAATACAGGATGGCATTATGTGTGGGTTAGCCTATTATGAGGTTATAGTATTTTATAAACCTGGTTTTTATGAAAATCATGGAGATGGTGGATATTGCAATCATGCATTGTATGGGCATGTTAAAAAAGTCACATCTAACAGATGGGAAATTCGTTAATAATATAAAAAAAATATGCTGTAAAAGCAAATTTTATTCCCTCCTTTTTTCAATTCGACTCCATGTAAAAGAAAAAAAATAAATTGTGTCTCTCTTCCCACCTCCCCAACACACACACACACACACACACACACACACATACACACCATTTTATTATACTTACCCCAAAAAAATAAAAAAATAAAAAGTTATATAATCATTTTTTTTTGCTTTTGATAAAAAAGTTACAGTTGAACCCTACTTTTTGAACCTAAATCCCACCTGTTGCAAAAGTAGGGATTGACGGTACAAATTGATTTGAAAAATAAATAATAAAGTGTTTTAGAAAGGGTTGTTTAAACAAAAGTTTTTCTTTGTGGTAGTAAATATTATTCAAAGCTACACTATTAGGGAAGGTTTAAAGAAACAATGATCAGTTTTTTTGTATGATAAAAATAAATTTATTGTTCGTCAAAGAAATGTCCAAAAGTTATCATCTCCATGGAAACTAGTTAAAATGACTACATATGAATTTTATTGAATAAAATAACTGTTGGATAGTTTGTTTCTCTATAGTCCAAATATTCATACACACAATTGTTTTCAGTCCAAATATGTTTTATATCTACACTATCTTTTCAAATTTCAATTGAGAAACAAGATAAAATTGTCGTTAATCGAATGCTAATTCATTTTATTACAATATTATTATATAAAGGTCCTATTATCAACTTTTATTTTTCCCTACAAGTATTAATAAAGATATATAAGAAAAAAAATTAGTTTTTTATCATGAATTATATTAAAAAAAATAAAAAGAGATAGAGTTCTTACCTTAAATTAATTATATCAATTTTTTATGTTTACCAACTTAAATCCTTCTTTTCTGATTTTGTTGAATCATCTAAAATATGAGTTGGTACTCTAGGTGGTGGAGTATTTACAAGAGAAGGATCTCGTGGTTTAATAGGTGCAATAGTAGTATCACGTTCAATTTTTGAAAAATGTTGTACTGTTTTACGAGTTGTTCGTTGTTGTTCTGTTTCTTCATTATTAGTTGCGTCTGATAATTGACGACGCTATAAATAATTATAATAATAATTATAAGTTTCTTTTTCTTAACTATCTCTCTTTTTTCATCTCCTAATATCTATTTGAATATTTACCGTTCGGGTTGTTTCTCTTCCAATACCAAGTTGTGGTAATCCTTTATTTAAACCTTCAAGCATCATACATGCTTTACAAATTGTATTTGAAGACATATAACCACATCGTTCACATGTTTTTTGTGTTGGCATTTTAATATCAGATTTAATTTCAAATGCTTCACCTGAATGGATAATATCTAAATAATTATAATTATATATATTAAAAACCCATTCATCCATTATTTCTCTCTCTCTCTTCTCAATTTCATTTCAATCCCATAATAGTTACCAATAATTGCACTTGGACGAATAGATTCCAAATCTTTTAAAAAGGTTCTTGCATGACCTCGATAAGCATTTGGAGAATAAATACATTCAGTAGAAAAATAATCAAGTTTTTTAAAATAAGCATACATGACAATTTCTTTTTCATAGGTATATTTAAATGGCTTCGATCGTCGAATCATACTTTCGCCTTGGGTAAAAATTTCTGTACATCTTCCAAGACGTGCTACATCACCACGAAAGACTATATATATATATATATATAGAGGTTAGTAAAAAAATCATAATAATAATACGCTCTCCCCTTTTATATAAATATATAACTTGTTTCTTACTATTCATAAGAATGGTTTCAGCAATATCATCTGCATTGTGTCCTGTAACAATATGATCTACGCCTAACATAACTGCGCCACGATCCAAGGCTTGACGACGAAATACGCCACAAAATGTACAATTATTTTTTCTTCCAACTTCTTGAACAATTTCATCCATACTCCAACCATATAAATCAGCATAAGATACAATTTTAAGTGGTAATTCATATTGTTGTTGATTCCGTTTAACTGTTTCAAGAGAATCGTCCCGATATCCAGTAATACCTTCGTCCACAGATAAAAGAAATAATTCACAACCATAATCATATCGTTCATTTAAAGTTTTTAATACATGAGCAAGTACAGTTGAATCTATTTTAGATTGAAATAAAAAGTTTTAGGGGGGGAATGTTTAAGTGAATCCTCTTTTTTTCCAAATTGAATAATTGAAGTGGGAGTTGTTGTTATTATATTAACTCCTTTTTTTTTTTTTTTTACCTTTGCCACCACTTGCACCAATGGCTACTCTTTCACCTCGTTTGAAAAGATTATTATCAATAATGGTATTATGGATCTCAGTTTCAAAAACATAAAAGAAACATTGTTGACAGATCTGTTGACCTGTTTTAGGTCGTTTGATCATGGCTCGATTTTCATTACATAAAACACAAAGTTTGACCATAATGTATATATATATCTATTATGTTTGATAAAAAGAAATAAGATAGATAGACACACACACACACACGGAGAGAGAGAGAGAGGTCTAAGAAAGAAAGAGAGTAATTGAAAAGTGTAAAAAAAAAGTTTAAAGCGAAACCAACAAAAAAAACACGGAGTTTAGTAAAGGCTGTTGTATACATATATATAATCACAACTCTTCGTGTATGTAAAATTATTCTTTCTCTCTTCCAATCCCCCCCTCCCCAATGGATCTTGGTAGTCTATTAAATCAAGACACGTCAAGTCTATCTATTGAAAGTTTACGTGAACTTTTAAAAGAATCAGAAAGTAGTGTTAAATTGAATAGACTTACCAATGCCACGTTTACATTACCTTCAACACTTGAACAATCTTTTGAATTCTTTAATGTTCATATTCAACTTTTATTATCTATTCAATATACCGATGATGAAGCTTATGGATCTCAATATGCTAATACCATTCTTGTGGAATCCTTACGTACTTGTACTCAAGGTTTAATACGCATGCATTATGGACAACAATGGCTTTTTCAATTTCCTTGTCATTTTACTTTTACGATTTGGCAGTGGTTCCATACAAGTACAGATAAAACAATTCTTATGTATCTTTATGGATTATCATTATCAGCACTCATCAATAATTACAACAACAATGATCACATTAAATTACAAGAAAGTGGCGCGTTAGGACTTGTACAATTTATAAAATCAAGATCCATACCCCTTGGTTGTCATATTTGGGTAATGTGCTGTACCGTGGATAATAAGAATACGACGATCAATACAAAAATACTATTTTTTAATGAATTGGAAATCATATTGAAAAAGGATAAACAACGAATGGCTGGTTATATTACTGAATTTTTATTGACTTTGGATAATGCTCAAGTTGATCTTTTATCCATTGAAGTGGATCAACGATTAGAAAATACCATGATGGGAGGATTAGTGAGACCTATTTTTTCAAAAGATGATTTATTATTGGGTCACGCATCATTTTTGGCTTTGGCACAAAATGTATCACAACATGATTATCTTGAAATTACAAGAATTACTCGAATAATTGAATTACAACGACGTATAAAATGTAAAAAGCGTTATTTATTATTATCAAAAAAAAAAAAGTATTTTGTATACTGATTATTAATATATATATATATATTTGTGTGGTTTATGTTTATAGCTCCTAATTTCAAGAATCCATTATATACAACTATATGTAGTAGAAAGTTACCAAGCGACATGATTAGTAAAGTTAAATTATTACGTACAGGAATTAAATCATGGCAACAAATATTTCTACAACAACAACAACAAAATCATGGCAACGACAATGAAGAATTCAATATTTATTTAAGAGATCTTGTTTATCGACATTATCCAATTGATCAAAAAACAATGCTTGATGTTATATTAGCATTTTGGACAATTCGTGATCCATATCATCAACATAGAACAGTTATTATCAATGCCTTATTGACTCAATTAAAAGAAAAAAAATCATATAATCGTCGATTATCACCTTATTATGCATTTACACAACTTTTTAATACACCTGTGCTTGATACCAACAATGGCATAAATGAATTAAGTACTCATACCAATAACAATAATAATAGTAGTAGTAGTAGCAACAATAAAGATTTATTCAATAATACGATGACAGCAACAACAACAACGACAAAAACAGGTGCTGATATTGATATTTCACAACTTGTTAGCGAATATTCTCACAGTACTTTAAAAAAAGGATGTTTAGAAACATTAAAATTACTTACTCCTTATGCAGAAACATCAACCAAAGGATGGGTAACTGATTGTTTACAAGAAGCCATGCCACAAGTTGTAGAAGCTTATATTAAATATCTTGCAACACTTGTTACAAAAGAAAATAACAGTAACCGTCAACAACAACGTCAAAATCAATCATCCAATAATAATATCAATGGAAAACATTTATGTCAAGTATTACGAAATCCACGTATTTTATCCCTTGGTTCTCATGTTGTTCCAACTTTATTATTAGCATTAGATCAAGATACATTTATGTGGTTACAATGTAATTCGATCGAATTTATCAACTTGGTACAACACTACTTTAATGAATGTTCTCAGTTAACAAAACAATTATTTGTTATTAATTTATTGGAAACAAAAACTAAAATATATATGGATCAATTATTAAGTATGTTACGTGACAAGTCTACTACAATGAATGTTGCAAATAATAGTACTCAACATACAACAACAAGGTGGTTTTTAAATCATTTCATTCGTCCTTTATTGACTGTTGCAGGCAATGGTACAGAAGGCGTTGCAACCCAAATTTTTCGACAAATTCTCAAGACACGAGCTGATTTTATTTGGTATCTTGGATCACCCTCATCATCAAAGGATAATACTGACGATACGATGAATACGATGGGTGCTAATAGTAGTCAACAGCAACAACAATACGAAGGTGATATTAATTTCAAAGGATTAGAAATTGCCAAAACACATGAAATCCTTGCTATCAAACAAATTGGTTTGGTAGATATGTTTCATGAAATGGTACGATTAGGTGATACGACTAAAACAGAACGATTAGTTCAAATGTGGTATAATTTATGGACATCAGAAAATCATTCATCCTTTACGGTTCCTGTGAGTTGGATTATGCAATGTATTGGATTATATGATGAAGCACCTGCTGTCGTCAAACAAATGATTGAACAATTAATACGTATTGGTATTCAACAAAGCATACAATTAAAAACAAAACAAGAACAAGGGAATCATTCTGAAAATAATACTATTCCAAGTCTTTTATCATCCTCTTCGTCACGATCATTTATTGTGGATATGATGGACTTAATGATTCTTGCAGATATTCCTGAATTGGATTCCATTATGGATGTTTTCTTTCGATTATATCAAGAAGAAGAAGAAGGAATAGACGATAAAAAGGAAGGTATTGTGGATGATGAATTTATATGGTGTATTGTTGAAACACTTATTCAATTAATTGAAGAATTACGATTGGAAACGGCATTTATCACGTCGACTACAACTACGCAGCAACGATTTATTAAGCAACAACAAAAAAAGTATCCAAAACCACAAAAAGAATTGAGAAAACAAATTTTACGACGAAAACAACAAGAATTAGAAAATCGATTTTTTAAAGGAGGAAATCGAAAAAGAACTAAAAAGAATAAACGACAATTAAAACAATTAAAAAAACAATTATACCAACAAATAATGGCACAAGAAGAATCAACACCCTCACCCTCACCCAGTTTTTATTTTGATGATTCAATGGATATAGATTATCAAGATAGACAACAGCAACAACATAATCCAACAAATAAAACGAAAGCATTATATCAACTTATTTCAAGAGCTTTGACATTTTTATTAACGATGGGTTCTTATGATGATAGTATTGAAGAGATTCGAGTAAAAGTACGTTTACGAAACAAATTATCAGAGTGGTTATTATTATATGAACCACTAGGCATCCTTAAAAAATTTTTGAATCAACAATTACAAGAAGAAGAAGAACAGGATGAAAATAATAATAGTATCAATGATCTTTTTGATGATTTAAATAATACTATTGATGTATATATCCAAAATTTGATTCGATGTAATCAATTTGATCTTGTTGAAAAAGCTCAACGATTATTAGATTGTAATATTAACCTATAATATAATAAAAGAAAAAATCTTTTATAGATTTATGTATACCCCTCTCAACAGCTTAACCATTTTATTTTAAATTCTGTCATTCTTTGCGTATTACATCATATATATATATATTTGAATTTGTACATAATAAAAACTTGTGTCATAATAATATTATTATAGTTTGAAATCTGATAGATATGTTTATCAAGGTAAAAATAGCACAAAAATAAGGATATTCAATATTATTGGGAGCAAAAGGGAGAGAGAGAGAGAGAGAGAGAAGGAGAAAAAGAAATAATATACCATGAGATTACATGTTCTTATTGTATAACGTAAAAGATAAATGTAAATAATAGTAGTACGTATGTTTAATACGTATGAAAAAAAAATATGTAGGAGATTTCAAAAAAAAAAAAAAAAAAAAAAAAAAAAAAAACAATCCTCAGATCAGTTTTTACTAGAAATATAAGGAGTTATATAGATCGAAGGTATATGTGTCTTAGAATTACGTAGTAGTCATAAATAATAACTGTAAAAGAATATAAAAATATATAACTTTTTTTTAAAAAGTTTATCTTATGCAACTATACTTTTTGCCTAGTTTATTATGGCGGGCTTTTTTTTTTGAAAGTGTTTCTGGTTAGATCATTATTATTTATTACTAACTACTATTTTTTTTTTTGATCTTCTATTAATTATTTATCTCGAGGGAATATGTGTAATTCATGGAGTAAAAAAAAAAGCACAAACGATTTTCTCCTCTTTTTTTTTTCTTGTTTCTCCTTCTATGTATGTTTATTGTTAAAACATTTATTATTATTAATAATATCAATATTTACTTTATACTTGTACTTCTTCCTCTCTCCTTCTTTTTTCTTATTAAACATCTAAGGATAAAGAGAGGAGAATTAGAACAATAATATTGAAGAAATACCAAAAAAAAAACAATAAGAACTTTAAAATGGGGGGTTTTTTAAGGTCATCAAGATAATTATTATTATTGTTCTATGTATACGTAATCAATTCATCTCTTCTATTTTTTAAAATTACTTGATAAAATACTTAATAGAAATAACAACTACAACAACACCTTTTTATTGTTTTGTTTTAAAACTATTGATTATAATCCAATTAAATAGATTTTTAGATATAAAAAAAAGCTATATGTAAGAAAGGAAATCTTTCTCCCTTTTTCGGGGATACCACGATCGTAAATCACTATATTTTTCCCCCACCCCTCCTTTTATAACTTTCATATAGTGTTAAAAAATTATATCTATACACAATAAGGCTCCTAAAACCTAAGATACCAAAAAAAAGAAAAAAAAAGATAAAGAGACCCTTACCTTATTCTTATCATAAAAATAATCATACATATATATATAGCAAAAGGCTTTGATAATTTTCGTTTTCTTTTCTTTACGTATACGAATCTTTTTTCAAATAATCTTTTTTTTTTATTTCTCTTGACCTCAATTATACATAAAATTCATTATACAGCTTGAGATAATAATATAAATGTCTACTATAATACTACATCAATATGATCTCCCATTAAAACAATATGAGAATAATATTGTTGATAAGGTAAAAAAAAAATTATTCTCATTTTCATTACAACATAATGATTTTTTTTCATGGGAAGGGAAAGCTAACACACCATATTTTACATATATATATATATAGCATTTTGATATCAAAAGTCCTTTTCAAACTACAAATACAACAACATTACCAACTTTGATAGTGAAAAGTGATTCAGAAAGTGATACTACAACTATTATTGATGATGAAGATGATGAAGATAATAATAATAATAATAGTAGTAGTAGTATAGTATTAAATCAAAAAGATGATAGTTCTATTACTGAAACTACTACTAGTAGTGACATTACTCTTTCACAAGAAGATGATATACCTGGAACATCAGTTCCAAATACACCTACTACCTCATTATCGTCATCACAATCTTCAAAAATACCAACAACAACAATGGAAAGTGATAATAATCAACTTTTATCAGAATTAACTTTTTCGTCAAAAACAGATGAACAAGTCAATCATCTTTATATTGATGTATCTAAAACCACCACGCCTATTGTAAAACTACATAATTTGAAAAGTCGATTCAAACAAGTACTTGGCTTATCTCATAATCACAAAAAACATCGACGTACGAGACGACATTGTGTAGATTTTGAACAACATTATCCATCTCATTCAACAAAACAAAACAACACTCTATATATTGAGAAAGAAAGAAAAAAGGATAATGAGAATATTATTATTGACAACAACAAAAATAATCAATATACAGAACAATATCGAGAATCCATGGATTTACCTGTACCTACATGGCATTTAGAACATTATCATCCTGCATCTCCAGTACCGACATTATCATATTCAATATGTGGACCTGGTCGTTATCAACATCATCTTCAGCAAGGTGTAAAACAATCACAAAATCAACAAAAGAAATTACCACAGCAACCTATAATACCACCTTCGCCTTTCCCTACATCTACACCTACAAAGATGCCTGTCAAAGGAATTCTTAAAAAACAATCCAAATTTCCACTTCCAGAAGAACAAGATCAACAATGTAATATAGAATCTAATTCATCTTCTCTTAAACTATCATCATCAGCAACAGTTATTGAGAAACGAGAACAACATCATCACCTATCAGTAGAGGAAAATAACAAATCAACTACATCTAATAGTGCATTCAAATCACGTTCCTGGTTACATAAATTAAAAAACACAATGATCTCTTATAATCCATCGTCATCTACACAACAACAAACTAATAATGCCAATACTAAGAATAAGAACGGAGAAACAGAAGAAAGAAAACAAAGAAAACGAACTATTCGATATAATAAAATGGTGATTGTTCATGAAACATATACACCTCAAGAATACAATCGAGAACCAGACCCAAATATATCTTGTATTTTTCTTACCGCAGAAGAAGCTCAAGATATTAAAAATGAATTAAACATGTATAAATTTAATGAAATGATTGTTCATCCAAATAGTCGAATATATACTCACTTTTTTATATAAAAAATAATAATAATAATAATGACGTATTAATTTATCAAAATAGTAATTCTTATTTTTCCCTGTAGTTCTCATTTTATTACTACTCACTCCCTCTTTTTAAATACTTGTTCTTTCTTTTTTTTTTGTTTACACCATTAGTGTGTATAGTCTATTTTAATTTTCTTTATGCAAAAAAGATTTTACATATATAAAGCTATCTGTGTGTGTGTTGTGTGAATCTCTATATTACCCCTATTTTCAAGTCTTTTTAAAAGTCAGTGATTGTATATATAAAATGTTCTTTTCCATTCTTCTTCACTCAATATTTTAACTTCATGAAAAAAAAGTCATTTTCGACCCTACACTCAACTCTCTTCCCACTGTGTACCACAAACTTAAAAGTGGGTAACAAGACATTATACATCCTTCAGGAAACTCCATCCCTCAGATTATACTACTGACGCAAAAAGACTATTCTTCTTCCTTGAAAGATATATGTGATTTGGCTATCTGTCAATTCACACGTACAGGTAACAACACCAACTTAAATCATTTCTAAAGAAGCAAGAAAGAGTGTAACATGCATAGTTATTCTGAATTTTTATCTTCTACCCTTTTTTCTATTATAATAACAGATCCTTCATCCAATACAACAAAATCATCTCCAGAAATTATTATGGTACGCTAACAGTAATTATCACATACTTTTATTTTTGGTCTGACAATTATGATGGATGATACAAGAAAGTGAAAAACAAAACCAGCGAAATATTATAGATATATATACAGCACACAGATTCCAAGTTCTTGAATCGTGTGAACAGGTTTTAAACGGGTAAAAATAAAGATATAAATATTTTACTTTTTTGTTGTTTTTTGGAAACTGAGTCAAATTTAGTTTTGTTGACTTTGTAAGATTCTTAAACTTGAAAATAATATTTATAGAATGACTAAAAATAACGCTGGAAACAATTATTTTTGGTATAAGGAGGCTGTTAGACTCGTTGAAATTGGTACGCACAGAATGATAAATTGAGGTAATAGGAAGAGGCTACGTATTCATTTTTTTTACATATTGCTGTAACTTTTGAACTATAATAACAACGATAGGAGTAAATGGCTAGTTTAGAACAAGAAACAAGAAGAGTGCTCAGATCATACTATTCTGTGTTGAATATACAGTAGTTTCTCGTTAAACTGGCATTACGTAGATCCTCACATATTGAGAGTACCGGTTTAAAGAGAAACTACTGTACTAGTACCAATGGTAACAGTATTAGCAGTAGTACCAGTGGTGTTTGTGTGAATATTTTGGTAAACATTTCGTATCAAAGTTGATTCTCTGTTATATATACCTATTTAACTTACATGTTTTATAACTCCTTATTTCCAGAACAATAAAAAAAGACAACTGATAAGCATAAGAAGGTATGGTAGTGTTATATTGAAATAAAATGATATAAAATGGTAATTCATTTGTTTGTTTGTCTATGTAAGCCAACACCAAACAAGAGACCACATAATATCACACTTGAAAATAATTTTTTATTCATATAAAAAAAGAAGCAGCCGTAGTGGCCACCAGTAACGATGGTGTTTGTTTAGAAACACATGTTCACGAGATGCTGTATGTAATTTTTTTTAAATCGACAAGAAGTGTGTCTATCAATAATTATATTATATCATATACTAACAAAGACTATTTATAACTTATTTAAAGTATTGGTAGATGGATTTTCTGACATGCTTGTACGTGAAACATTTCACCACTCCAGTAGTGTATATCTTATTCAATGAATTGATAGGAATTTTGCACTAGAGTATTTTAATAATACCCTGAGAATCTTGGGTTTCAGTAATTCTGCAGCAGTAATTTCCTGTAGAGTAGTGACCGGACTATCCCGGACAGACGACGAACAACATGCAGCATTTACTTACTGAATAGTGAACCTGCAGTACTGTAGTTGCAGTAGTAGTGCAGGAGGCTACGTAAAGGGCAGCAACATGACCATATAATGCAAGTTTTCTTTATTTTTTCCATAGTTGCAAGAATCACCTCGAGTACTTTAAATCAGTCTTCTCACTCTCAATAAATTAAACTTAATTTTTATGATCTAGTGAATGTAAATACATGTTATCTGTATATGAAGTTTACTTATTACTTCTCAGGTCTCTGAAATTCAAACAGCTTAAACATACACTTATATATTAACTTTTGAATTATTTTACCTATTCACTATGTTAGATTCGAACGCACTTGATTATTTTTCTTATTATTAAATTATTTCTATATATTATATTCTCTTCATCTAATCAATATACACGATATACTACTACTGCAGCTATTGTAACGAGTAATTGTGATTATAAAGCAGTTTCTGCGGAGCCCAGTTAACCAAAAAATTATGGATTCGGGGCTCCACATGGTAAGAATTTTTTTCTTATGAGAAAATTATTAAAATAATTTTTATATCTGTTAGCTCAGAATTTAAATAAATATGACTAGGAATGATGTAAATCTCATAGTGAGTCATGGAAATAATAAAAAAAAAAAGAATCATAAAATTCGTGTTATGTGGCTCTTCTGATGATGACTGATCTATGTTGAGTACAACTACTGCAGCTACCGCAGCCTCCCTCTTATGGAAAGATGTGGTGAGTTTTTATTAAGCAAATCCTTCATGTTGCCAGGGAAAGTCCGGTCACTACTGCAGGAAATTACTGCAGAAACACCCAAGCCCGAGAATCTTGACTCGATTTTATTGCGCCTGAGACGAAACACTTGAAATGAAAAAGCGAATAATGCTTGGTTACCTGTGGTTTATTAAAATGGATGCTTGTTTATATAAATAGTTCATATAGGGTTATTATTATTTTTATTTTAAAATTAAGTCTAGATCCAAATGACACTCATCATCAATCGATAATACTACTTATTATAATAAAATACATTTATAGTTTTTCTCTATATATAAAGTTACGTTTAAATTTCTAAAGCCTATTTATATTGATCTATGTTATAATATTTTCAGGAGAAGGATTATAAAATTTAGTTTAGAATTTGATCAACATCAACGATAAGCTTGTATACACTGTGGTTTTAATATTGTTGTTGTAAATATATCTTCACGACAATTAATATGCATGCTTGTTAATTAGTTAAACTTGAAAGTCTTTTTTTTTCTCTCACACTTTTTATTACCTTATGACCCCCACCCCCATTATAGTTTAAGTTTTACACATGGAAAACATGCTCTTGATTCTAATGATTTGTTATATTTTTTATAGCACACTATTTTTTGTATATAACATTACACTCTTTTTTCTATGTTCACTTCTTGAGTAATAATGAGAAAGAGATTTTTTTATTTTTTTATCTAGTAACAAGTAAAAAATTAGTTATGAAGAAGAAAAGACTAAATTTCGAACGAACCTAACGGTTTTATATAAAGAAATGGAAGGATCTAAAGTTTTCTTTTATAGAGAAAACTTGTTACTTTATCCTTGTTCATAAAATTTTGCAATGTTAAATATGGAGTAGGAACTATTTGAAAACAATCAGAACTTTAGATGAAAACATTTTATTTACCCAAACTGTAATGTTTAAATAATAAATGATGATTTCGTTGGTAGAAAAAAAAATACATTCATGTAAAATTATAAACGAATGGCGTTAATAAAAAAAAAAACAATCAGTTTACTCCCACCTCCTCCCTTCCCCTTGATTATTATTAACTATTTAATTTGAAAAAAAAAATTACCATTTTATTTTTCTTTACACCTTTTTTTTATTATTCTCACGAAAGTAAATAAATTATAACTACCATTCATTATGTTAAGTGATACGAGTAGTAAGGTAAAAATCTCAATAGTATAGTTTTAAATTTAATATACGTAATCAAAAAAAAAAAAGTTACTATAAATTCAATTATATTCATAAAATAATAATGATAACAACGACAAAGATGGAAAATTGTTCTTCAAATTATTTTGAAAATGATTATAATAATGAAACAACTTCACTTATTGGAACTAATCCTCCAAGAGCATTATCAATTGTACATGATTGTAAGCCTTTTTTTTACTTACAAAAATAATAAATTCTTTACGTATTTCTATTGTTTGTAAAAATTTAAAAAAAAAATTAATAACTATTATTATTAAAAATAAAGGGAAAGAAATTGCAGACATGTTATTCGAACCTGTAAATAAACAAGAAATAATTGAAACAAAGTGTCATCATTGGAACATAAGAAATTGGACAGCGATTACAAATCGAGCACTTGGTACGCCATTTGAAGTAGGAGGACATAGATGGATACTTGTTCTTTATCCCAAAGGTCATCGATGGGGTAAATCAATGAATCAAATGTCATTATATCTTGCTTGGAATGGTAAACCAGATGATCCGTATGCTCCTGCGTGTGTCCAATTTGCTTTAGTTTTATCAAGCTGTCAATATCCATCAAATTATCTAGTGAAATGTAGTCTTTTTTTTGTGATGTATTTTGAGAGAAGTTAATATATATTAAATTTGCTTATTATATTATTTGAAAAAAAAAATTAGGGGCCGAGCATAGATACGACATTATGGATGAAGATCATGAAGATTGGGGATATACAAATATGGCCAGTATTGATACTTTAACGAAAGTTGAAGAAACGACAAATCGACCTGCTTTAATAAACAATGAACAAATGCGAATATCTGTTATTATTCGTGTTTTATCAGTTTCTTCAAATTCATTACAACAACAACTATCATTACCAGGAGAAAAACAAATAAAAATGTATGTAGTATATAAATATGATGAATTAGGAGTAAAAATTATATATTATACCTAAAAAGTTATTAATATCTATTTTTTACTATATGGTATCCATGTTTTATACAAAAAAAAAAAAATAGCATGGGCTGTGTTCCAATCAGAAATGAAAAGAAAAAAGAAAATGATGATGGACATACCAATGTAATACTTCAAGAACTTTATTCAATATGTTATTTTAGAAGAGCCATTCTTAAATCTCCTGCTATTTGTCGTAACGGTGCTTTAATCGATTTACAAAAACTTTTTTATCGAATGCAAATTTCTAAAGTTAGTGTTGGTAAATATTAGTTTCTCCTTAATACATAATTAGTTATTTATCTCACTCACCCAAAAAAAAAAAGAGAGTGAAAAAGAGATCTATTCACTTATTTATCAAATCACTTATCATGTATATCATAATTATTTCCAAACATTTTATATTTAGATTCTCAACCATTTTCTACAATAACGAATTTTGACAATTATGAAGATATGTATGATCCAATTCAATTTCAAGATAAATTAATACAGCGAATTAGTGACGAGGTAATATTTATAAGTTGGATTATAGCGCTATAAAAGTTAATTTCTATAACATATATATATTAGCAACCTATAATTCAAGAACACTATGACGAGATGTTTGGTGTTCGATATAAACATAGTAATAAACTAGAACATGGTAAAAAAAATTATCATTATTATCATTATTATCATACGTATACGTATAAAGAAATATATAAACATAATTTTCACCTAATAATCATTGTATCCCTATAAACTGTTTCCTTTATTTTAGTTATCAAAATCAATATTTCTAACTCTGTCAATCAATTCGAAAGTTGTTTAAATAACATGTTGGTCGAAAAAGGAGATGCTTTCACCATAACTCCACCTGTGCTGAGATTTCAAATTGTTCCCATTTCATCCACTGTTGAGAATAATACTTTTTCCAACCTTGATTATCAATTTATCTATCCACCCGTTATAAATATCTTACCTTTTGTAAGTAAAGCGCAAACAAATAATAATCTTTCATTATCTGATCAACACTATATTCTTCAAAGGTTAGTTATTAATTATGACTAATAATATGAACACGGAACAAGTTTAATGAGGGAAGTGGGAAAGTCGCTCTATTTAGATTATAAACTGTTTATACTTATTAGTTTTTTTTTCAAACTAAATATATCTAGCGTGATTGTACGTAAAACAAATCATACAGTTTCAGGACAATATTATATCTATATTAACCGATCACCTGGTTCCACAAGACGTCAATGGTAAAAAAAAAGTGTAGTTATATCCTATTGGCTTTTTTTATTGATAATTTTTTTTTGTAATACCACTACTATTATTCCTATAATTATGTCTTTTTTTTTGTATAGGTATAAAATAGACACAAGACACGTGACTCCTGTCAGTGAAAAAGAAGTATTACTTTTTAAAAATCATACAGAATCTATACAAAATAAACGACCTTTCTCTTCTTCCTTATTACAAGGCAGTGATTGCATACCTTATATAATCACCTATGTACAAAAGTCTCGTTTGCAAGAAATATTTATGGATATCTTACTTGAGGATGTTCCAAGAAATATTGGTAAAAACAAAAATATTGGATTTTTTCATGTCTCTTTATTTAATTACATAATTATTTGCGTCAAAAAGTGTAGTACGGTAAATTAAAATGAGTTAATTACAATTATGAAAAAAAAAATTGTAGCACGATGGGTATATGATGAATGGCAAGGAGAAAACATACCTTTACATAACCGAGTGACCCTATTGGTATATAAAGATTCTTATTTTGTTTCTATAGTTTGCCCAAAAAGAAAAAATAATTATTATCATTGACACTCATTTTTGTTATTTATAAAGGTATTCACAAACGATATAATTGCTGAAACCAACAATGGAATGAATCTTTTTAATTTCAATAACCCAAATATAACAAAATTCATTCTTGATAAGTCATCAACAACGATTTCAAAAATTTATAAATTATTGGGAAATAAACTATTACTTCCTACGGATGTATTTCGATTATGGACTATCAATCAAAGACAAAATGGTACTTTTAGACCAGAATCACCTATCAATCATATCGGTTGCTCTAAAGGTAATGTTGATATACTACATATTATATGAAACTAAAAATAAAATAAAATAAGATTTTCAACAAGAGATTTAAACACAAAAATATAGCTTATTTTACTTGTTACTATCTACGTATCAAATAATCATTTTGTATATATATGTATAGTATTATTGAACCAATATCTTCTATCTCATCCTGATAATCAAATGTTGCCACGGCAACATGAAGAAGAACAAGAAGAATGTTATTTTTATGTTGAAGCACCAATTATAAATGAACGGTGGGATTTATTCCTTGATATCTTGATATATATCAAATACTTTGATCCACATGTACAAACTATTCTGTATGTTTCTCTTTTATATATATATAGATATATATAAGAGATAGTGTTATAAACAAGAGCATTATTACTTTACAAATAATTCATATTAAAATTATTTACCATATATAGCAATGTGGGTCATATTGTCGTACATGGAAACGATAAGATTGACTCAATTATTGGTAGAGTGAATCAAATGGTAGGGAATAAAAGTGATATAGCACTCGAATTTTATGAGGTTTGTATATATATAGTCTATATCTTTCGTAAAAAAGAAAAACGCTATATATATATTATTGATTAACATAATAACAACAATGCTTATAATAACGAACTTTTTTTAATAATAGATTGTTAGTGATACTATGATTAAATTCTGTCCTATTTCAAGAACGTTTCATGATGCCAAATTTCAAAATGGAGATATTCTCTGTGCACAATCTGTTCTCTCAGAATATATGCAAGTATTTATTAAGAAAATAAAAAACCACACGAATTAAAACTAAAACTTTTTGTAACAAAAAAACAATCTACGTAACTAATATTCGTATTTATTTTTGTAGGAAGAAAAATATGTATGGAATGGCTTTAAATCCTGAGAGTTATTTTGCTTCTAAATTGGATTGATGTAAACCATTTATGTCGTTAGAAACAATATAATGGAAACAAAAGTAGTAATGTATATTACTATATTACCTATTATCTTTCTATTGATAAAATCTTATGTCTTACATGTTTTTGGTAAAAAAAAAAAAATAGCATCGAAATAAGAGTATGGTATTATTTTTAGGATTTAAAAATAAATATATTTTGATAAGCTTATATAATACTATAGCATACCATAATCATGGGTAGATAGATTGTAATTTTTGGAATTACTGATAATACTATTTTTAAAAAGCATTTTTTCTCAAAAGAGTAATTGTAGACATACAGGTATTTAATTTCATGTAGTATTCTTTTATAGTTTCTTTACCTTTACAAAATTTTGGTCAGTTCTGGATGCTTTTGACATGATTAAAGGTGATGTTCACGCTACCATAACATGATGGGATCATTCAATTGATATTGAGACCACATGGTTTAAGAAGTGATACACAAGCTTGCAAAAAAAGACAAAAAATCGATTTTCAATGATTAAACTATAATTAACAAATTTTTTTTTCTAGAAAAGGTAAAATCCCATGTTATTCAAATTACGTATCTATGTGTAATAATGGTTCAACAAGTAAAAAAAACAATAATGATACTATATATCTTTTTATTCGTTAAGACCATTTTACCGATTTTATAATAATGATCTGATTCACAAACCCAAAAAGAACTACGTATATCTTATTTACCATCATCAAATCAGTGAAAGATATATAAAAAAATGTGCGCGCAGTTATATAATAATTATGGAATATTGGACCTTTGTTAGTTACACACAGACACGCATTCTCCCATGCTGTCCATATATGTTAACAAGCGCGTTGTTCATGAATGTTAACCCCTTATTATTTCATTGGTAATAAAAAAACAATAACACTGAAATACACATGTACAATACTTTCTTTTTTTGTAAAGATCACCGTCATTGTATATAGCTTTTTTTCTTATATAATGTTGTGATATAATTAGTTTGTTGTTGTTGTTATGGTGATGATAAATATTTTTTATCTTCACTCAGGTTATTATCAACAAACTTTTTTTTTAAAAAAAAAATTATTACTCAAAAGTTATCAAAAATGCTGACAAGTTAACACATGTGGGACAACAACCCCAGGAGTCGGGGGGGGGGAAGGGAAGTTGTTTTCAATTATCTTTAAACGTTTCTTTTTTGGTCTAGAAAAAAAATAGTTAACTTATTGTTCACCATTCTATTCTGGAGTTTAAAATCGAATGTTTTTTTGTATACAAAAAAAGATCCAAACAGGGTAATCTGACCCTGACTTTTTTGTGTAAAACTCAACAAAAGATTATATAAAAAAAACAAAATTACATATTTTTTATTTAATTTTTGATGAATCTAGACTGAATAAGAATTATTATTATTTTGGACAAGGTCAAACTACATTATAATTATGAATCTTCTTTAATAATAATAATAATAGAAACAAAAAAAGAGAACTACATCACACATAGTACGTACAGCATTTATAACTAAACAATATTATATATATATAAAAAAAAAGAAATTTACTTGCAGCGATTGTGTATGTTTCACATGATTATAATTATATATAAAAAGTCCCACGGTTACATTCAAGAATGATAGTTGTTGATTCGTAGACTCTTATATTATTATACTATTCTTTATTTGAAATAGAGAAAAATAATAGTATTTTACTATTATCTTAACAGCAAAAAAAAGCAACAACAACAACAACAACAATGTGTCACGTTATAAAATATAATGACAGAAACAATCAACTTTCCGAGTTGGCTAAAAGTAAAAAAAAAAAACTTGGCATTTAAACAATGCATATTTGAAGTTTATGCATTTAGTAAAAAACTATTATTATTTCCTGCATTGATTTTCTTTTTCTCTCAATATTAAATAGATTCATATGTTAGATATAAACAATAAAGAATGGGAATCCCTCAAATAAATTAATCAAAACATTAAGGAGAAACAAGAAAACCACGGATAATATATTGAAATGCCTACATAAAAGGGTTAATATTATTAAACTTCTTGTTTCCATTGAAAATTTTCCAATTGACTCACTTTACGAAAAGAAAAAAAAACGGAGTATAAAAAACTACATCACGCCACAATTTTTCAACCAATTTCTATACACCAAGCCAACATTGAAGAAAAAAAAAAAAGGGGGAACGGAGAGAAGAGAGTGGGTGGGTGGGGGGTGGAAGAGAGAAGAGGCAAAATGATAATTGTTTTTAATTTTTTACCTCTTAAAGTGGGTGGTTGAACCATGCCAAAAAACAAAAAGTCCGCATAATATTCCCAACTGCACTTAACTTTCTTATTTCTTTTTTTCTTTTGTTTCTTCCATTCCCCAGAGCCCCTGTGCCTTCCCTTCTTCCCTTTTACACACTTTCTCTCTTTCTTTCTCTTATATATATATATATATATATTATATACTACTACTACTACTACTACTACTACTAGTATTTATTAGTACTTCTTTTTCTTATATATATATATATATATAAAATAACAATTACATAATGGACACATTCGGGATTTATGATGAAGACGATCCCACTTTATATACGAATGGAAACTATCCAACTTTATCACAGTTTGATCTTGACTTACAACAACAAGCTCAAGCAGCACTTCAACAAGGAGGTTGGCAAGACTTTGATATGTTTCTACCTCAAGTAGTTTCTGAAGTTTTTTATAACAATAATAATAACAATAATGGTCATATTACTCCTCCTACCACTTCGCCACAACAACAACAGTTATCACCACCACAACAAAACTTTCAACAACCATTACAACAACAAGAACCTGTCATAAATATACCACAATCATTTATTGACACAAACGCTATTTATAATACAGCATTATTTGGAAATATAATGCTAAATAATAAAATAATGAATAGCAATAATAATAATAATAATAATAGTACCATGCCCATTTCACCACCCCTCGTTTCATTTGATGCAACTCCCATTGTACCTTCACAATGGAATACTACTACTACAACAACAAATGAACCTATTGAAACTATTTTAAAAACAGAATACCCAAGTCCAGAAAACTTGATTAGTTCACCTGCTAGTGAATCAAAGAGTCAATTAGACCAAGTTAATTTTATTGATTCACTTCCTCCAACTGTTATTACTCCTCCTTCTTTACATAATATTAATACTACTACTGTTATTACTAGTCCTTCATCTAGTACTAGTATAGCTACAACTACAGTAACAACACCCAATGATACAATACTCAATTCACCGTTAACTAATGCATCATCATCATCAATGATAGATCAACAACAACATTTATCAGCACAACAAACAATGGTTACATCACAACCTGTTTCAACCATTGCTACTCCCCCATCCACTGCAGATGCCTCACCCCCTCCTTTAGCTGCATCTGCACCTGCATCTTCTTGGAATAATAGCAATAACGGATTTCTAGAACAACAAGGTTTGTTTAATTACTATTCACATTTTATTTCCTTCGTCTTCTTTTTTCTTCTTCTCCTTATTGTATTTATTTTTAGATATATATATATATATATATAAAGTTATTTATATATAAAACAATTAATCCTTCTCGAACAAAAATTATATTTAGGTAATAAGGTACCAATACAACGTCTGAAACCACCCGTTACTTCCACAGTTCAACAAACCAATGGCGGACTTATAACTTCTAATGGTGGACGACAACAAAAAAAGACTGCACATAATGCAATTGAACGAAGGTATCGAAACAATATTAATGATCGTATTGCCGAATTAAAGAATGCTGTACCTGCCTTATTACATGCCAAATTAAAAGATGCTCGTACTGCTGGTAAACGTTCACGTGCCATGGAGGACGATGATGATGAAGCAGAAGATGGAGAAGAATTTTTAGACGGTGTAGCTGTTGCAACTAAATTAAACAAGGCAACCATTTTACGTAAAGCGACAGAATATATTACACATTTAAAAAAGACAGGTGAAGATATGCAACAAGAAAATACTGTATTACAACATTTATTAGCTCAATTACCAGGTGGTCAAGAAGTCTTGGGTCGTTATCGAATGCAAAAAGTACAACGTGAACAAGATATGCAACGTCAACGTCTTATTGAACGACAACAAATGACTAAACAGCAACAACAACAGCAACAACAGCAACGTAAACCAGGTCGAAAACGTACTAAAACATCTTCTTCTCCTGGTATGATCGAAGAATATGAATCGGGTTCTACAACGGGCTCAGATCCAGCAACACCCCCACCTAATAATGTTGGTAACCGGGTCTTTATGGCTATTTTCGCTTGTCTTACCTTCTTTTCATCATCTCCGCTTACTGCTGGTCCTTCAAGCTCAGAGCAATTCCAAAATCATCGTCACGCTTCACGTGCTGCCAGTAGTGTTGGTGAAACTGTAGGCGATAGTAATAATTATACTATGGCTCCTACTTCTTCAACCAATACATCATTTATTAGCTCTTTATTACCATTTGATAATACATGGTAAGTACAATTCTTTTTTTTTTTTTACATTACAACTACAATATTGATTGGTTTTTATAAACTTAACAATTTCTCTTTCTTTCTTTCTCTAAAAAAATAGGACATTATTACGAACTATTATCTTTGTTCTTTTCATTGGTCATTTATTATTCCCTTATATGCGATCCTTGATTTTTGGTCGATTCCCATTAAATGTCAAACGAGTATCAAGAGCTAAACGAGTAGCAACACGTAAAAGAGTTCAGATTTCCAATTCAGCTGTCTCTTCTGCTATTGGAACCATCACACCTGGTGATCAAAAATGTTTCCGTATTTATGACATTATTATTCGATCTCTTGAAATGAATGAAGATGGTCCACCACGCACATGGATTGGCTATTTATTACAAATTACCAAGGAAGCAGCGCGTTTAATTTCTCGTCAAGCTTTTGGTTATGAAATTTTATATGATGAAGATGATCAACTTGTTCTTGAAGATGAATGGGAACAAGTTTGTAAATGGATCAAATTAAATGAAATTGAATGTTTAGGAGGTAAAAAGATATATATATATATATATATATATTATAGATATTTCATGTATAAAAGAAAAAGTAATTCATTTTTTTTTTGGTCTCTCATTTTATTTTAATAGGTAATCCTGAAATCACACGATGGAGTATGCTTCATTCTTGTCTTCGTATGATTAATTTGGTTGAAGTTCTCGATGACGAAGAACATGAATATTTACCCCAAATGCGTGCACGAGTCTATGCTACTGCATCTATTGAAATGGCTGCTATCTTACGTAATCTTCCTCTTGCCAATCGACTCTCTAGATATTTTTGGCGTCAAGCTGTTTATGAGACGAGTGAAGATATGCGTCATCCTAGTAACAATGATGATGGTTATATGCGTTCCTTAGTCTCCATGATTCAACAACAAGATCACAACATTGAAGATATTTTACAATCGCAAGCATGGAATGAAACATTACAAGTCATTCGTTATCAAGTTGGACAAGATCATACCAATCTTTCATTATCATTAACTGCACCCGTGCTGGTTCCCGTGGCCATTTTATCTACACTTCATCTTCTTGACAGCCTTCAAACTCAATTCGGTCGATTGATTGGACATATTTGCGATAGTTCACCTACTGTATCTAAAAATGACAATGATATTACATCATCTGTTGGTCATGAAGGTTATTTGTTTGAATCGATCTTGTCAGTCACAAGAGCAGATGATGATCATCAACGACTTGCCCATTGGTTAGCAGCTGTTGGTATGACTGTAGAAACTTTATGGAAAAATGACGTTAAAGCAGCTGAACATTGGATGGGTACTGTTGTCAAACGTGTACCCCGGGCCCTTATGGTCAACAATGGAAATGGTCAACAAGACATTGTTGCCTACAAGAACAAAATGAATCAATTAGATGAACAAGTCAAGAAACATTTAGTTCATATTCTTTCTGGTGCTACATTAATTAAACGTGGTGAACAAATGGCTGGTATTCAACAATTACAAATGGCTGAAAATATTCAACAAAGTATCAAAAAACTCAAGGCGAATAAATCGATTGCTAACTCCCACCAAAATAATCATCATCTCGAAAGTGTTGTGATGGCATTAACAGAATTTTCTGTGGCTGTCATTGGATTAGAAGCATGGATTTCTGCCTGGAAACAACAAGGAAATAATGATGAAATGAATATTCGAGAGATTCGAGGACAGGTGACATCATCTACCATTCATTTACGGCGAATGATCAAATGGTCATTTTTAATGGAGTTACCGACGAATCAAATGATTGCAAGATTAAGTCGATTAAGTGGATTTGTAGCGCAACAACTAGATGAAGCAGATTCTGGTTTTGATTGTTCCGATTTAGAAAGTGATGATGATGGTGGGGATAGAGTAACGAGTACTCTAATGTATGATACGGATGTTGAAGAAGATGAAGTGCTTGCTAAACGAGCAGATAAAGCTCATGATATCCTACATGGCATTTTGTGAAATTCTTAAGTCTTTTTTTTTCTTCTCTCTTGTTTTTTTTTTCTTTTTTTGTACTCTACAATATATATATATATATATATATATAATATATAACAAAACAATTATAAATATACACATAACATTCAAACAATAACCATAATAAAAAAAAATATCACTCATCCTTTTTTTTTCCCTCTCTTCAACAAACATACACACACATAATATATATATATATATCTACAACGCCCTTTTTTTTTCATAAATAAATATAATTCTTTTTTTTTAACTTTCTTGTTTTCTAGTTTTATAATTTAAAATTGGTATTTCTTTATTTCTTTGGCAGCTAGAGTTGTTAAGTCTGAATCAAATGAATATCATATAAGTAAAATTATGCCTATTATGATACAAAAAGGGTGAGCGCTACTCAGCAAGTCAAGAAGAAAACGATTTATATATATACTTTATGAGAATAATAACTCAGATCTTTAAAAATAATCTTTCTCATCAGCCATACGTAACAATATAAAATTTATTTAATTTTGATTATAATATCATACACTCAAAATATTATATATAAATGGTTGAGATTTATTTCAATGACAAAAAGGTTTACAGCATTACGGGACGAGGCAACCCATGTGTAACCATGATTATAATATCATATAAAATTTTATTGCAGCAAAAACACTGCATTTCTCTGAATTAAACTACTATTTTTTTTTTTGTTTATATTTACAAGTCTTGTTGATAAAATAATAATGCATATATCACACTTTTTTTTAAAGATAATGACTATAAATATTATGTCGCAATATGTAAGACATATTAATATGACGAGGAGAGTATAAACTGTCTGTCACCATGATCAATAACAGTTTATACTCATAAACATTGATCTCCGATAAAATTGAGATTTTGGGTAACTTGATCGTGATGTTAGATCGGTTACAGCTTGTCAAAACCCTTTTCAGTTCTTCTCAATGGACATTTAAATAAAGTTATATCTGTTCCCAAAATTTTATTTTAATTCCATTTTCATCTTTTTTATAACTGATACTTTTTGTTTTGTTTTTTGTTTCCACAGATCCAAATTTCGATAAATAATAAACAAATGGAGGAAAGAAGAGGCAAGTAGGAAAAAAAAAAAGGGGGGGGGTCTTGACAAAGAAAAGGTTTAGGGTAGTACATAGTGGATATGTTTGGGGAACACAACATAAGTCTTAGTACAGGACGCATATTTTCACAGAGGTATAAATATTGGTCTATTTATGGTAATTTCAAATAGTCCTTCACTTATCCATTGGTTTTGTATTTTCAACATAACAAGTGTACAATTCATATCATTGATAAGTAACGTAGTGTAATGAAATGATTATAATATCGCAATATCATGTTTTTTTTTCACACGACAAAATCGTTAGTAAAGAAAAAGAAATGCGTTATAATTTTTCTTTAATATAATAGAGATTAATTAATTTATGAAAAGTACCCGGTTCATTTTCAACCATGATGGATTAATAAGGTTGATCGAGTGTCTGTGGTTACTCATAACAAATTACAGGCTGTGAATCATTATTGGTTTTTCAGTATATATATTTATAGTGAATTCAGAATATTAACAATATAATAGAATGAACATGAAGTTTTGGGGAAGGTATCTTGTGTACCACATAAGTAACAACAAATAACAACAGATTTATTCAGTTCCTTTTGTTTTTATTTATCTTATATTTTATTAACCTCTCATTTATTTTTGTAGCAGCCATTAAATTAATAATGATTAATAGTTATGAATGAATATTATTGATTGTAAATTATTATAAACAAAATAGTAATAATTTTATGTATAAAATTAGAGTTAATCAAATTGATAAAAAAAAATGATCGCCGTTCTTACCTCTATCTCCTTGGCTTTTTTTACTACAACGAAGAATTTGGTATACCAAAAAGAACTAAATAACGGATCACATGTGTAATGCGAAAGGTTCGGGAATCCCCTTACTCCGATTTTTTTTTTTTTTTTTTGGCTTCCTGGCATCCCGGAAAAGAATATAAAGGTTAGTTTACTATTTTTATATACTTCTTCTTTATCGATGTTAATAAAGAAAAATAAATAAATAAAAAACGTCAATTGAATCCTTGTTAAAATAATAAATGTATATGCACTTTAAAAAAAAAAGAGAGAAAAGAAGGTAAAAAAAGGTGGCACTTTCGGTAATAACGACGGAGGTAAATGATCAGCAAAATACATCATTCCCCATTTCGGATTTCTTCCGTTAAATCATTCTGTGTAGCCCACACGCTACATAACAACATAAATGTGTATTTTAACTTGAACATAACATAACAACAAATCAGTAATAAATTGATTCGTCCACTTTTTTTTTGGAAGAACTAAAAAAGTAGCTGCAGTTTGTTGTTGTTTTTACTGTCTAATTATTTTCTTTTTCCGTTTTATTATTTTTTTGTTCTTTTCTTTTCTTCTACTACTTTTTTTTTATTTAAATATATATACTCTCTACTTTAATGGCTCCTTTAACAGAAACAAGTGGATTTAGTATAAATAGTTCTTTAGAAAAGAACAGCTTAAAAAATAAGATACACACGATCGGATCTTATAAATTATTAGAAACTTTGGGTATAGGCGAGTTTGGTAAAGTCAAGTTAGCTCAACATGTTCACACTGGTCAAAAAGTATTATTATTTTTATTTATTATCTTTTTGAAAGAAAAACAATAAAAGTTTTTATTAATTATATATATATATTTTTCTTTTCTTTTGAAGGTGGCTATTAAAATGATTGATAAAAATTATACTGAAAAAGTGAATATTCGTGACAAAGTGGATAGAGAAATCGTTCTTTTAAAGGTATTTTTTGAGAGAAAAAAAAAATAGCAATTAAAACCCCGTATCACTTATTTCTTTGTCCCAAAAAAATATATAACTCAGGTTATATAAAACGTATAATAAGATTTTTTATTCTGTAAAATACAGTTTTTTAATAACAAAAAAAAAAAACACTTTTTTTTTTTTTTTGTCATAATGACACATAAAAAATATTGATTAGAAATTATCACATCCATCTATTGTTAAACTTTTTGATGTGATTGAAACAGAACGATATATTGGCATGGTAATGGAATATGCCTCAGGTAAAAAAAAAAAAAAAAAAATATTTAATTTTATTTTTGCTTCGTGCACGTCCCCCCATCTTTTTTAACTAAATAAAAATAACAATGTTTTTTTTTCTTTCACCGAATAGGTGGAGAACTTTTTGAATATATTTTAACTCGAGATTATCTTGAAGAACATGTTGCACGACCATTTTTTGGTCAACTTATTAGTAGTGTACATTATATGCATCAAAAAGGTGTTGTTCATCGCGATTTAAAGCTGGTAAGTAATAAAAAAAAAGCTAATTATGTATTATTCGCTTTTTTTTTTTTTTTATTATGTAAAATACGAAAATAACACATAACACGAGTAAAAAAAGAAGTTCTGGATGGGTTAGATTTTTTGCGTGTGTAAATTTTTGCATAACAAAGTTGTATAATAGCTAACTCCGCGCGTGCCCAATTTATTTTATTTATTTTTATTTTCTACCAATTTTTGTGTTTATTTTTGAAATGGGGGGGATCTAAACCAAAATAAGGAAAATGTCCTTTTATTTGATGACCAACGTCATATAGTTATTACTGATTTCGGATTTGCAAATAATTGCACGGGCCAAGAAGACTTATTGAGTACATGTTGTGGATCGCCATGTTACGCCGCTCCTGAACTTTTAGTGGGATCCGAATATGTTGGCCCTGCCGTCGATATTTGGTCTTGTGGTGTCGTTCTCTATGCCATGTTATGTGGATTCTTACCTTTTGATGATCATCGTAATATGAGTTTATTATATAAAGATATGTTAGAAGCACCCCTTGTTTTTCCATCACGAATTAGTCCAGATGCACGGGATCTTTTGCGTCAAATGTTGGAACCTAATCCTGAACATCGATGTAAAATGGAAATAGTCTTGGCTCATCCATGGTTAGAAAATCAGCGGACAATTTTGGAAAAAAGTTTGGAAACTCTGGAAACCGAAGCGATGGAAATGTCACGTACAAATGGGGTGACCACAAGTACAACGATGGCGGGAATAACACCAGAAGAGGAAGACGAACAAGGAATCGCAGTTAATAATAGTATGCACAGTAATAATTTTATTGGAACGATCGAAAATGTAGAAAAACCGCAGCAATCTATGAAAGTGGCGTCTTTGGCAGTGGCGTCCTCACCCTCTCCTCCTCCGGAAGTGCCATCCGCAGTACAAACCGATGATAATATACCAAAGCTTCAATTAAGCAAACGACAACGGTTTTTTCGATTATTCTATCTCATTAGAAAGGAAAAAGATACCCACTGTAACAACAATAATAATACGAGTAGCAGTAGTTCTAATAGCACCACCTCAGAATCTGATGATATTAAACATAGACGACGGTTTACTTGGTCATTAACGATGCGACGTGGTGATCGAAAACGAAAAAAGAGGGAGAGCAATAACTGTAAGAAAACAAAAATATAAACTCGAGAAAAAGAGCTAGCGATATGGGGAAAACAGGATACATGGCAATATGGAAAAAAAAAAATTGAGAAATATTTTTTTCTTTTCCCTTTTTTTTTTTTTAATTATTCTAATAATAATGGCTGGAAACTGTATCTGGAGAAAGGATATTCACAGGGGGAAAAAAAGAAGTGTTATGATAATATTATGATAATAGTATGAGGGGGCGGCGATATGGATTGATCGCATTGATTATCATGAAAAAAAAACAGAAGGGGGGGAGGGAAAAAAGGGGGTATATTATGTATAGATTATGTATAATTATATATTATTATTCTCTGACCTGTTATATATTTATTTGTTTTTTTTTTTCTTGTTCTACGTTCCTGCATAATCATGTATTATAGCAATTGCATGTATTACTCGGGTACATCCAGAATCACTATTAGTATTTACAAAAATTAGTGACCATCAGTTGCTTACGTTAGTCTTGCGTGTTCTGGCTATCTTGGGAATTCATATCCGTCAAGATGGTAATCAACAAATTGCATGTATTCGACGACCCAATGATTCCGGAACAATATATGGAAGTATGGAAAATGGTTGTGAAGTCACATTCATTGTGGATATTAATTATACTGCATCCCATGGTCTTCGGAGCATTGGCATAAGACATCAAGAGGGACAAGAAGTTGCATATGAGTTTTTATGTGGTAAAATTATGGATATGTTAGAGCTTTTATTGGAACCACATCATCATCATCATCAGCAGCATCATCATCAGCAACAACAACACCAACAATAGAAAACATTAAACATCATTATCATTTTATCATTATGGTCAGTGCGAAACATCATATATATATATGACGCAAAAAATAATAATAATAATATCTAATTAAACACAACATTTATTACAACATAAACCATATTACACACAATGAACATACTACAACCATAGCAACTAAAAAAGAACTGGGAACCCCGTTTTTTCTTGAACTGATCTAGGATTGATAAAGCAAAGCGAATCAGATGACTTAAAAACGTCATTAACCCCCTTTTTTTTATTTTTTGTCCCCCATTTTTTCTGTTCTCTCTCATCTACTATATGTGATAAAAAGGTGTATTTTCATAGGCAAACAAAATCAAATGTCCATATTTGGAGGAAAGTGTGTGCAGTGTACAAAAATATATAAAAAAAAATTTTTTGTTGCCATGGTAGTAATAATAATGTGATAAAATAAATTAATTGCCCTGTGTGTAAAAAAAAAAAAAAAAGATAGTTGTGATTATATTATCTCTCTCGCATTAACGATTCGGGGAGTGAAAAACTGTTGGTTTTATTATGCGAAAGTGATAGTCCATATTACCAATATAACTACATAACTAACATAACAGTAATAATGAAAATAACAACACTCTAATGAATTATGGCGTGTGTGCAAGTCGAATGTTTACTTAAAAAAAACTTGTGAAGAAATGTTGATAATCAAAAAACTCACGGGGACACATTAAATCGTTGATCAACTCGTTTTAAATGTTAAATACGTGTTTTATCCGGTCCGACGGCACGGAGAGGGGGGAGGCTTTGGATAAGAAAAAGATTATTCTTTATGAGTTTTTTTTCTTTTGTGTAATCAGTAAAGATAATTGTTATTTCTGAACCCAGAATTAAAAAGCCGGTTCACATGCTCCTGAACCGACAAACAGAAACTTCTAGTTTTAGACTAGTTCATTAAAAACAGCTATTTTTATTCTTTTTTTCATGCTTAAGTGTTTAAAAAAGTGATGATGACGGCATGAGAAAAAAAAAGAAACAAGGGGAATTAGGAGGTTAATACATTTAAAATGGAACAAAAAAAAAAAATACATATAATTCACTAAACAACACTGTCATTGAACTTCTTTTCACTCATGCTATATAAAATATAACTCCCCCACTATACCCTATTTGGTTCATGGCTTGACGTGGGACCTCTCACCTTAAATCCACCCAATATTTTCATCATCACCCCCACTTTCTATTGACTCTCCTCCCCCCACAAAAAAAAAAAACTAGCTCTCACACACATAAACAGAATTTTTTTTATTATCTTTAATCGTTATCAACTATAAGATCAAACAAAAATAATATTGGGCAAAATTAAATAACAAGAGCCAAGAGAACGAGATAAACCAAGTAAAAATTGGGGGCGTAAAAAAGAAAAAAAAAAAAACCAGCTAAAAAGTCTCGAACTACGTTTTAATTAGCGCCATCGATGGTTTTTTTTTTTATTTATCATAATAATGCAATTCATACGTAAGAGAGCAGGAATAGGATGGATGAACTTCATTTGAACCTTCTTCTTTAAAAATTTTTTTTTTCTATTTTTTCTTTGTGAATCCATTTGATGATGTGAGAAAAAAAAAAGAACAAGAAAGAGCCATTTTACTAATAAAGGTAAAAGCAAAACTCCGCAAAGTCAAAAGAGTAAAAAAAAGGGATCAGTGCTCGATCCAAACAATAAATTTATTTGAGTATAAATAGAGTAGATCTTTTTTGGCACTTCTTTTTTTTTTATTATTATTATTATTATTACTTCCAATCAATTGATTATTACATCTTTTTAAACTTCTTTAACAAAAGTTCTTCTTTTATTATTATTATTATTCTTTTTTTTATTTTATATATAAATTATATATACAAAGCTATACATCATGGTAGTTTATCGAAACGCACAAAATACTCATCGTCCTACAAAATCATCTTTGACTCTTGTCATTAAAGTGGGTACATCTTCTATTTGTGATGAAAAAACTCATTATCCTCTCCTTGGTAATTTGTCAAGAATCGTTGAGACCATTCTGGAGCTTAAGCGCAAGGGCCATCGTATTGTACTTGTCACCAGTGCAGCCGTAGGCACAGGGCTCCGGCGGTTAAATCTCAACGAAAAGCCAGGAAAGCTTGCGGCTGTTCAGGTAAAGCATGTGAGGAATTGTCAATTATAATATAACAAATATATATACTTGAAATTTCGTCATTCATTGATATCTATATACTAAACTATCCCCACCCCTACCATTATATGAATACATAGGCTATCGCAGCAGTAGGACAAGGTCGTCTTATGAGTATGTATGATGACTTATTTGGTCAATTCAATCAACCCGTGGCTCAAATCCTCTTGACTCGAAATGACTTGGCTGATGTACGTTTATATTACAAAAACTAAAATAACTCTCCATTTTTTTTTAAAAAACAAAAACAAAAACAAAAGATAAACTGACATTATTTATTTATTTATTTATTTTAGCGATCACAATATCTTAATGCTGTCAATTGTCTTGAACAACTTCTTGATATGGGAGTTGTTCCAATTGTTAATGAAAATGATACCATTTCTGTTTCTGTAAGTTATTATTAGTTTATTTAATATTACATCATTTATTACGTATATGCTTTCTATATAAATATATATAATTTACTTATTGTTTATCATTTTTAAATTTTATATAATTAGGAAATCAAATTTGGTGACAATGATACATTATCTGCTATCACTGCCGGTATGGTCAAGGCTGATTATCTTTTCTTAATGACCGATGTAGACTGTTTATATACAGACAATCCACGAAGTAATCCTGATGCTCGACCTGTTCATGTATGTGAAGATATTGATGCTTTACGTGAAGAAATTACTGTCACATCACCTGGTTCCGCATTAGGTACAGGTGGTATGGTCACCAAACTTGTTGCTGCTGATTTGGCCACTGCAGCCGGTGTCACAACAGTCATTGCTCGTGGTTCAACACCTGAATCTATCTTACCTATTATTGCTGATGACAAGAGTGCTCCAGCACATACTCGCTTTGTTGCCAAACCTAAACCATTGATTGACCGTAAATGGTGGATTCTTCACGGTTTACATACTGCTGGTACTATTGTCATTGAAACGGATGTAGGCGAATCAATTGCAGATGGTGCTGCTCGTTCCGGTTCAAGTGGTGCTTCTTTATATGCTCATTCAGTTACTAAAGTTGAAGGTAACTTTGTTGAACATCAAGCTGTTCGACTGGTCGTTCAACATACAGATAATGGTGTCACTGATTTCGTCACCGTTGCAAAGGGTATTGTAAATTATTCTGCTGCTGAAATTATTCGAATTATGCATGCTAGAGAAAGTGATATCATTGATTCACTAGGTTATAAAGATGCTGATTGTATAATCCATCGTGATAATATGGCCACCTCTCTTTAAAAAAAAACAACGATAAAATCATTTTCCCTCCCTCTCTCCCTCTCTCCCTCTTTTGCTTTATATTATCATCATTTCTTCTCCCTTTCGTCAAAATTTATTCGATTTCATTACCATACACCATCTCTACCTCTTCAAAAAAAATATTATCCGTAGTTTTATTTTTATTATCTTTTTAGCATTATATCATTCCCCCCCTTCCAACCATACTATTATTATTATTTTTTTCCTTTTAGCCCCGCAGTATCCCTCCTATTTCCTCTAGTTTAACCGTTTCATTGGATATCATTTTAAAGCATTTTTTTAGCTCATATTCCCCCACCCAAAAAATTTACTTATCATTTATCTCTCTTCTCACACACTTTATTTTTTTTTTCTTCCGCTCTTAAAAAATTCAAGCATTTTTTCATTATTATTATCACAAATCAAAAAAATTTAAAGTCTTTTTTTTTTTTTTTTTTTTTACGCCTTTTTCTTAACTTTGGGAAGGGGATAGGAAAAAAAAAAGAATCTAATTATATACTAACTCATAATTTTAAATTTTGTAAAGCATTATTATATACATATCACATATATAAAAGAAATTGACACATATATACAACAGCTAAAGTAGCATCTATTCAATATATATATATATTTATACTTTTAGCGAAGAAAAAAAAATGGCAAGGTGATTGATTTATAAAAGAGGTAGTAGGTTTTGTTATATAAATAAATATAAAATGAATATATATAAAAGTAAGAAAAAAAAAGCAGCAAACTCTTTTTAATAATAATAATAATAATAATTTGTAGTAGTAGTAGCATAATAATAATAGTATATATATATATATATATATTTATAAGACAAAAAATGAAATGAAGGGAGGTTAAGGTAAGTGAAGAAAAAATTATACATGTATATATACTTATAAACTAAAATAGGAAAAAAGAAATGTACATTAGTAGTAGTAGTAGTAAAAAAAAATAAAACTATTTAATAATATCTAAAATCATCTGTGTTACTCCTTTTTTTACTATTTTGTTGTGGTTGATTGTGTTGTTGTAAAGGAATTCCTTCCATGTTTACAAATTGAGTTTGTAATGATTGATCTGGTGTTGAAAAGTTATTAAATCCTCCATGATGATGATGATGATGATTAGGATGCCAATGTGATTGTGGTTGTTGTTGTTGTTGTGAGTGATGATGATGTTGTTGTGGATGATGTTGTGGATGCATTGGATGCTGTGGATGTAATGGCATATGATAAGGTGGTGATGAAGATGTGGTTGTTGAAGATGAATAATACGTCATAGAGTTAGATGCTCTACTAGTATAATTCGGTGCATTTGTTGTTGTAAAGCCACCATGTGTACTTCCATCCGTATTAGGTGTGGCTGGTTGTGGCGTAGTTGTACTCATTATCATTGAATCATGTGGGGATGGCGTAGTAGAACATAATCCCATTACGGATGGCGCATATAGAAAATGCAATGGGTCAGCCGTTGTTTCTTTAGTTAAATCAAAAATTTCTGAAGGCATGTCCAGCATGTCCATTTTTTGCATTAATTCTGGTTGTTGATGTTGATGTTGTGTCGTAATATGGTGTTGTTGTTGTTGTTGCTGAGTAGCAACAGATTGTTGCGATGGTGATGGTATTGATGATGATGATAATCGTTCTCGTGGTATCTGTTCATCATCTTCAATAGGTGTATCATCCATATGTTCTGGTCCTTGTTTATGTTGTTGCTCATCTTCATCTAAATCCAGATTGATATTAGACTGTTGTTCAACCAATAATTTATTGATACGTTCTGTAAATGCAAAAACATATTTATGTTTATATATAGGTGAATTTGAAAGAATATGAAGCATGCGTTCAAGTTGTTGTCTAGCCCACGCAGTCGTTTGTGAAGTGTTTTTTGAAAGTAACATTGAATTGTACATCATAGATGCACATATTGCTGTTTCAAGTGAGAAATGACACCATCGTTGATTTAAACGAGAAAAACATTCAAGTAATTCAACAATATTATCTGCTGCAATTCGACAACGTTCTCTTGTAAGTAAATCAATTGCTGAGGGTGTTTGTTCATCATCAAATGATTTTGATGAAAATAAACTGTATAACTGACACAATTGAAAGTTGTATTCAAAATTTAATTTGAGACAACCTTGTTCTCGAAATGATGTTGATGTCCAATCGCGTGTGTTGATATCCCCTGGAGAATATCTGAATTCGGACGGCAGTTGATCGAGGTATTCGTGTAATTCCTTTTCGAGTGTTGAGACCGATGATAACAATGGTTTTTCATGTGATGTTTTATAAATAATGTTGCGATAGATACGTGTAATACGAAATCGTTGACTTGAAAAAAGAACTCTCCATTGTTTTTCACCTACTTCATGTTCTAAGACAGTGGGAAATGATACAGTAATAAGGTCTTCGGATGGTAATGAGAATGCCTTGTCGGAGTGTATAGTACCCAATGTTTCAAGGAAATAGATAGCCCAAAAAAACCGTCGGTGTTTCTCCCGCATAATGGGATCAGGACTAGTTGATTCTTGGAACATTTTCATGTTCAGACACATTCGAATAGCCAAACCCAAATAAATATAAGATTCAGATTGTGTTGAATGTCGACGTTCACCGGGACGTCCAATGGCATAAACATACATAATTATTAGTCCGTGCATTGTATCGATATCAGTTTTGGTGAATCGTTCTTTTAATAGTTCTTTTGCTTTGTCAAAAAAGTGTTCTCCAACAGCATTTGGATCTTGGCCAGGAAATAAATTGTGATAAATGGCTGCATGACGTGCAGTCCAAGCCATGGCTGTATTGAATAAAAACGGGTCTAGAGTACCCTTTTTGTATCTGTCTGCTACTGAATGATCTGGATCAGCACATGGCAAACATAATAAACATTCAGAATAAATGTCCATCAATTCATCATATGTCTCCTGTGACATCATTTCAGGGGTAAATGAAGTCGTTGATTCACTGTTGTTTGTATCGTTTCTTTTTTTATTATGTGTGTGACCCTTGCAGTAATCACCCGCCGACAAATCTGGCTCCCACGTGCTATACAATGGGAATGTTTTTAACTTTGTTTTCCATAAATCGTTTTTACGTTCAATAGTAGTACGGTCGATTTCAGGGACAGGTGTAGTGGATTTTGTCGATGTGGATGATGTATCTGATTCTTTACTATGGCTTGCTACCCGTTGATGGTTTGATCCACTGGTGTTGATAATATCTGTGGTGTTGGGTGTACTACTCTTGTTATTATCGCCATCGAGATCAATTCGCGACACTCCTGTAAGTAAGATGTCATACAAATCATGGAGTGATATAATATTAGTGTCGATCCTAAGACCACGCGGGGTAAGTGATAAAGACCAATTTCCATTTGAGGATGCTGATGAGGCAAATAAACTGTTCATTGCTGCAAAATTGGTATTCATGTTGTTGTTTTTTGGAACATTAATTACTGGTGGTTCAGTAGTCGTAGTAGGAGCTGATGCAATTGTTGTTGTAGCCGTTGTTGTTGTCGTTGTAGCGGCAGGAGCAGGAGAAGTCGTTGTTGCATTTGGACTTCCACGTTCGGCAGTAGCTGATGATCGAGTCATTCGAAATTCATCTGCAACAAATTGTGTATTTGTAGAAACATCTTTTAAATCAGATTCAATGGATCGAACACGTTGTTGAAGCATATCAACAGTTTCATTAAGTTTGACAAGGTTAAACAAATCGACTTGTGTTGCTGAACCATCATATGAACATTTAGCTATCATATTTTTTTTTATAATAATAGGTAATCTGAGGGGTTAATAAACTTTTTCCGCAAACATATTTTATTTAATAACTCAGTTGATATCTTATTTATTTTTTTACCTTTGGCTTGTTGACATCGCGAACATGACGGATGAGCAAAATCGCATTTCACTAAATGTATAGATACATATCTTTTCATGTCAATTTTAAACAATACATGGAATCAAGAGATTCTTTTTTCTTTCTTATATTTGAATAAACAAACCTTTTTTTGATCTTAATAATAATAATAATAATAAAAAAAAAGAATTGAATGAGTTGTCAAAAAAAAAAACCTCCCCTTTTTCTTTTACGGATGAAATGAATTCAATGATCGAACAAAAAAAGAATATGAATTTTTTTTTTACCTACAACGCTCACATGCCATTGTCATGCGAACCTTTTTGGATGCAGTCGATCCGGGGATCCGAGAAGATTGTGACATTGTTATTCGTAATAAAAAAAAGTAGGCCGTTATATATTGAAAACTGTTCACCGAAAACCAAGATATAATGTTTTCTTTTTCTATTAAAATGTAGAAAAGAGAAGGATGATAAAATGGGTATTTTAAAGAATAATAATAAATAATAATAATTAAGAGATTAGATTGGATTTTTGTTCCTCTTATTGTCTCACAATTATTTATTATTATTCAAATGATGGATTAATTCCTTATATTTTTTTTTATATAAAAAAAAAAGCAAGTTTATGAAAAAGAAAAAAAAAAGAAGTCGTTGAAAAGAGAAAGAAAAAGAAGGAAAGAAAGAAAGAAAAAGAAGAAAAAGAATGAAAAGAGAACGAGAGAGAGAGAGAGAGAGAGAGAGAGAGAGAGAGAGAGAGAGAGAGAGAGCAGTAACAAATTGAATGGGATGTTAACCGAGGAATTATGGACGACATTCGTGTGAAATGATCACCATGATCTCCGATATCGAATACCCTTTTTTACTAGAACATGTGCCATATTTTGAGTAATAATTTGAAGTGGCGAGAGAGAGCTTTGTTTTTTTTTGTTTTTTTACATCTAAATGTTCTTTAAAGAGTAAGGAGAGATAAAGTGAAATAGATAAAAATAAAATATATATCTTTAATATCGAAAAGAATGCTTCTAGTGAATAGGTTAGTAAATTTGCCTTGGCATGTCAATCGTAATCAAGATAATTATTTTCTTTTTCTTTTTCTTTTTTTTTGACTTGTATAAAAGTTTTAAGATAACGAACCCCATATGTGGAACCTTAAAAGATCTTTCCGTTTTGTACTACATATTTTATTAAGTAAAATATATGTGTTATATTTATCTATTATAACAAATAAGTAAATAATATGCAAGGATTTGAAACCACAAGATCGAGAAATATGTGGATACAATATATATATATATTGATTATTGTTATTTAATATTATATATCGAAACACTAAATAAACCCATGCAATTCATATTCTATTTCATATTCTGATCCAACCATTTAAGCTATTCATCCAAACATATATATATATAAAGAGGCAATATATCTAACACAAAAACATTAGACACAGATCAAAGTTACTGAGTAACTCCTTTGTTACTCCGTCTTATTGGGGTCAATATTTCTTTTATAACTTTTTCTTTCCCCCCGTCGATTTCTCCTTGAATCCTGGAATATATTTTTTTAAAACACATGTAGTATTATAGAATGTCATATAGTTTTACAAAATAAAAGTTTGATTTCATCACGGTAATATAAAATCCCGACTTTAGCCAATAATAATATTCTTTCTATATGATGACAAATGGGGATGTCAAAAAAAAAAAAATGCCAAGTGCATATGTAGAGATATAACACTCCGATTAATCCAACAAAAGATTTTTTTTTTTAAAAAAAGATGCATGGAGATCCAATTGATATTACAGGGCCCGAGTTAGAGTAAAAAATATGTTTCGTTTTTTTTTATACAGAAACAAATGAATAGAAACGAAAATTAAATAAATAAATAAATAAAATTACTATTCACTCTTTTTTACTAGAATGGAACCGTGACCCAATTGAAACTTTTTTTGTATCACCACCCCATTCCTAGTTAACGAAAGAAGGAAAAGTGGGGGAGATTGCGGGAAAAAAAAAGCTCATCAGTCAATTTATATTATTGAAAGTAAGAAATTTATTTATTTTTCAGATAAAAAAAAAAGAAAATAGAAAAAAGTCATATTGGAGGGTCTTACTTTTTTTTTTTTTAAAAAAAAAAGATAGTGTTAGTACATAATTCGATAAAAGAACCCTTATTTTATTGAGTAACTTGAGGTGTGGAATAACTTGTGTTCCCTGAATTGGTTCTACGGATCGTGATATCACATAATAAATACATGACAAAAAAAAAACTTAATTAATTACCATGACAACAAACCCTTCATTTAATTCAAGAATAGAGTGTTACTTTATGATAACAATATATTAAGTTAGACAAATTATATTAAGCTAAAAATAAATCTTCTATTCTAAATGCCAAGAAGGGAATTTCAACATAACATACTTCTTGTTATATAAGAAAACTACAAATTAATTAAAAAAAAGAGGAATTATTTTTTTTACTATTCCATGGCATCTAATAAAGAAAAAAAAAAGTCTAGTACATTTTTTGGGTGTTGTAAAATATAGTTGTTGTACAAGTATCGTTCATAAACGATTTTTTTTTTGTTTTTACCCCCAACAAGTACCAGAAACGTAATAATTAGGTATATCTATCTTTGCATGTAATAACATACCATATCCATAACTCTGGATATCATTATCTTTTTTTAGATAATCTACGCTATCTTGTTTTTTTTTTTACTGATCCTGAATTGTGAAGAAAGCAATTGGATTAGACTTTGTAATTTTTTTTTTCTGTAAAAAGGAGGCCTGTGAAATAAAAATGTTTATTTAATTAAACATATGTCTAAAAACTAATAAACTTTATTTTTCATCATTGTAAAGTAAAATCGTATGAAAAAAACAAACAAACAAATAATTTATTATTTATTATTAATAATAATAAATATATCGAGACTGTCAACATTTCTTTAAATAGTTTATTATAAGATTAAAATTAAACAAGAAAGTATAGTTTCAATTATAAATAAAGGACCTGGCTCGATCGTTTTTTAATTTCATGATCATTTATTTGCGTTTCTAAATGGAGTTTCCCAGCCATTTGGTACAACTGATTTAAAAATATGTTCTAAAAAAAACAATTTGGGAATTTATCGATCTAAGAGTGGAAAAGTAATTGGAACTAATGAGTATATTATCTTTAAATAGATATTTTACTCAGAATAATTGAATACATGAGAATATATACTATATTATTATAGAGTGAAAAAACTAAAGTTTTTTTTTCTATCATACGTAAAAAAAAAACAAAAGAAAGAAAGTTAGAAGAGAGAGGGACAGTGAACGAAAAATAGTCATTGTTCTATTTAGACACTGTATATCTCACAAGACTGTTAACGTTGCTAATGACCATTTAAGTCAATATGTATATAATTAGTTTCCTATGTACAGTTGTCGGGGAGTAGGAGGAGGGGGGGGGATTCAAACAACAATTCATTTAACAATTTTTTTTCTTTGTTCTCTTTGCTAAGTTGTAACACAAATCGTAAGTTTGACATTACACCCCACTGGTATAATAATATTCCCGACAGTGATTAACTCAAAGCGATCACAAAATTAAATCGACTCATTGTTTTTGTGGTAAACAAGCATGTATAATTACACAATTTATTGATATTTGACATTAATGGTGGGGAGGACTCTAAATATTTCATCGAATCCCTTCCGAATATATGCATTATTGTGAATAAACGACATAATAACTAGATGAGTGCTTTATTTATAAGTAGGATGAGAAATCCCATTCATTTTATTATTGTTGATCGTTATTAATCTAGAAAGAAGATGAAGCTACCCAGACGACGAACCAAAATATTTAATTACTTATTACTAAAATAGTTTCAACTACACTGAAACGATCAAACCTTTTTTTTTTTCATTAGAAATTAAAGTTTATTAAAAACAGTTACTTATCAGAAATATATATATTATTGATTACCTAGTGAAAACTAGCACATTTTCTTGTATTCATCTAATATATAGAAAAAAAAATGAGAACCCGTTTTATATAAGTAAAAATTTACTATACACACCAATACATTCCAGCTTATACAAAATACAATTTAGTTATATACGTATCAATCACTTTTTTTTTTTTTTTGTTTTTCCCAGGAACTAAACAAATTTTACAGATCAAAATTTTTTTAACCCAATAACAAAAAACTGTGCAATAAACTGCTGAAACAATATTCACACTCTATTTTCTCACCCCACAACTGATTTAGGAAACTGAAACCAAAAAAGGATTTTACCAGTGGACTGTTACACGAATAAGTTATTACAAAAAAGGGTCTGGTGGGGAATATATACTCTCGTGAAATAGGAGAAAAAAAAAGAAAACATTCTAACTATTCTATCAAGTTCTGCATCTACTCTGCTTCCGTTTACTCGGTATTATATATTTCCGGGGGAAACCCCCTGATTTGCATGATGGGGGTGCCTGGTAAAGCTTGTTTGATGAGTAAAAATAAAATAAAAAAGGAAGAAAGAAAGAAGCTCAAGTAAGTAGTAAATTATTTTTCATTTCTGATGCTTTACGTATTCATAAGTTATGTACTCGTAATACAATATTGAATTTCATTATGCAAATATCAACGTGCGAAATTTTCTCACCAAAATGTTTCATATTGCTTCACCTTATTCAGAGTTGATTTTACTCACGATATAAAAAATATACCTCTTATTTTTATTTGTTTGGGTAAAAGTCTTGTATCATTTTTTAGTAACAACTCAGCAAAAAAAAAAAAAAAAGGAGAACATGATTCAAATCCAAAGAAGGTTTGTATTACTCAAATCTATTTAACTAAAATTGAAACAGAATGGAAGAAAGAAACAAAAAAAAAATAAATGACGAAAAAATAAACTCGGGTATGTAATTTGATTTTTATAGTATGTGAACTAGTCAAGGGGTAATAATTAATATATGTCATAACATTGATAAGCTCTACATATTTCGCTTGGTTATTAGTAGGTTGACATAAAAGGGTTTAGATATATTATGTAATATAATAGATAACTTTTTCCTATGATTTGACGCTGAGTTCTTTTGAATTTGGCGGCATGATGATGAATTATATAAATTTATGCATCTTGGTTAATTTATAATGACACACATTTCGGTGGTTTAAAAAATCCATCATCTTGCTTTGTTGTAATATTTTATTTCTTTAGCGATAAGTATAAACTGTTCAGAAATAAAAGATATGATAGATATAAAAAATATACAAATATTCACTACCATATTTTCTCATCCAGCACATACGGTGAAAAAAAATCAACCTTGAATGATTCATCTATCCTCTGTATGACTTTTGATGAGCGCAGATGTGATAATATGTGGACAGTTAAAGAATTTACTTTAGTCAAAAGCTCGCATTTTACATCAACCTTTAGTTATGATTAGAAATCTTCAATGGTAATAAGAAATGGTCAAATCAATATAGGGATAATGTAATCATTATAAAACAAAATGTATAAGATACATAGCAGTAAATATAAAAAAACTATTGAAAGAAAATTTAATAGGATTTACAATGTAGTAATGGTTTTAATAGAATTGTTTTTTTTTAAGAATAAAAAAAAAACAAGTAATCATATATATAAAAGATAATCAATTCTTGACACTCGTTTATCCAAGCCTAATGGTGCTCTGATCCTTGATTGGTTCTTATTATATGACTTCAACCCACTGGGTATGTCTTTTGGTTTCAGCCACTTATTATGTTGTGCAATGTATTCTATTAGTATTTGTTCTGTTTTTTTTATGTAGCATCGTAACAAAAATGAACTCTACTTTCTTTAAACTTACAAGTTATTTATACCCTCACTTGATTTTTAAAGCAGTAGATTTGGTTTATAAGTTTTGCAATGAAATTTGTTAGTATGAGTTCGTACCATAATAACAAAAAAAAAAAATGAATCCATTTTCTTATTTATTTATTTTTACTTACTGTCTAGTATTTTACCACCCCCCATTTAGAGTTTTGAAATAATAAATGTTATTATTTATATTTGTTTTTTTACAATGAATTAGTATTTGTTCTATTTTTGTGCTATTCTAAAAAAAACCCGTCTCTTATTTTATATAACTTACGGCCTATTTATTATAATCCACACATTTGGTTTTTAAAGTAATGGGGGTTGGTGTCATTTATATTTTTTTTAACAATGAATTCTGTCAGTATTTGTTCTTTTTTTTTTGTTCCATTATAAGAAGCGTTAACTCTACGTAATCCCTTATTTTCTAACTTACAACCTATTCGTATTTAACCGATTGAGGGTTTTTTTTTTGAAGTAATAATAAATGTTATTTATGAATTCTGTTAGTATTTGTGCTATTATAAGAGACATTGACTCCACTTTTTTTTTCATTTTATAAACTTACCATCTATTAATATTCAACACATTGGGTTTTGAAGTTATTTGGATGCCATTATTTATCATTTTTTTTTTTTTATAAAATGAAGTTTGTTAGTGAAATTTGTTTTTTTTTTTTTTTTTTTTACCGTAACATATAAAAAACGTTCATATTAATTTACTTACGAGCTATTCATAATCCACATACATTTGGTTTTTCAAGTCATAAATGATATTTACAATGAATTCTTCTGTTAGTATCACTGTTCTTTTTTTTTTTTTTTTTTGCTATTATATAAGAGACGTTAATTTCACTCTTTTATTTTTTTTGTAACTTACTTCCTATGAATATAAATATAATGTCATTTATCGTTTTTTTTTTTGACGATGGATTCTGTTAGTATGTGTTCTTTCTAATAAAAAAAAACCATTAACGTCACTCCCTTAATTTAATAACTTACGGCCTAGTAATAATCAATACATTTGGTTTTAACAGTAACCGAATATGTGATTTAAAATTTCGTTAGTATTTGGTCTTTTTTTTTTTTTTGTGTCATCGTAACAACTATACTTTCTTATTCTTTTAACTTACATACTATTCATAATCCAAACATTTGGTTTTTAGAGTAATGAATATTATGTTAGTATTTGATCTCTTTTTTTTCTTCCATTATATAATAAAAAAACATGAACTTCACTTCCTTATATTCTAACTTACCACTGTTTATAGAACTGTCAATATTACTATCCGTATTTTGAATGTCACCCATTGGTTGAGCAATACTGGTGTATGTTGTGGAAAGGACCAAAACAAAGATGAATAAGATAATAGTAGAATATTTCATACGTAATGGGTATTTTATTGTTGAATAAAGAAAGTTATAGTTGATTTGAGGATAGAAAAATTTCACTTTATATAGTCCTTTTTTTTTTTTTGGTCTGTGTTGAAAAATATATACTATTGAGTAGTTATAAACAACAAGGATGCAGGGGCTTAAAGGAGTACTTTAACAAATCAAATATCTTTTACATAATCTGTAACATTAATGCAAGTAGCTTATAAGGAAGTGTTCTCTGTTTATATGTACTAAATCAAATTTGAAAAGAAAGACCTTTCGGGTGTGTCATATTATATATGAAGCAAAGAAGTTTTTTTTTTTAGACCCAGAGTAAATATTATGTCCTTTCATCTTGATTTAATTCCAATGTTTATAAGGTTATCATTGTTTATTTGTTTTATCTTTTATTTTCAGAATATTATTAACTATAATGCAGTCGTCTCCTACCCCTTTCTCATATACTAATTTAACTTTTTTTTTTCTCTTTTTTTAAAAGATTTCGCCAAAACGCTATATATTATTCTCTTACTTTTATACACTTCTTGCTCAAAGTACCATAAGAAAGAAGAGACCTAGAGGCGTAGCTCAATTCAATCTTTTATCTTCTTTGGCAACTCTGGTTCTTTTTTTTTTTTTTTGCCTCCTCTACGATTTCTAACCACATACTCCATAACAATATTAATAAGTAGTCAGATACAGCTTATCCAATATATAGATATGAACCTCCATTGTAACAACTAACAAAAGAGATGCATTTTCATGCATGCCATTGACCTTTGGCATTTATAAATATTAAAAAAGTATTCAGAAGTATTTTCATCTGGTGGGGCCTAGCCCCCAACCGAGTTGATTAACACGCCACTGTTTCTTACTGCGAAGGTTCTGAATTCGATCCGCCTGGTCTCACCAACAACACCATCGAGAGTTTTGATGCCGTTATATATGGTTTTTCGTCATTTGTTGTTTATTGTCCTGTTTCCGCGCTATCTCCAGACCAGATCCCCCCATCTCTTCTCTCCGTAACAACTATACTCTCATGAGTGTCCTAAGTGAGCGATTATTCGAAAATAAATTTAGCAGCAAAAAAAAAAAAAAAAAAATTCTAGCTTAGTAATCATCATTTATCGTTTCCTTTGTCTAACATGCTTTCTCTTGTATATCAATCTACGAACCTGCAGCTAGTAGGCCAATTTACCCACCAAAGGGACAGCCGGTCATTTAGTATACTAGATAAAAAAAAAAAGCTTTAACTTAGAGTCCATCATCCAACGAAATTCCCTAATTTACAATTCATTTTTATTGGCTGGGGGAGAAGAAACTAATTACATAGGCATTTTTTTTATGCAAAAAAAATACCTAACTTTCTAAAACCTTTTAAAAACAATTAGTTCTTTTTTTTTTTGGTCACGTACTATATTTTATTATTATGGAACCATCATTAAATAATAACAATAATAAAAAAGATGATAATGTCAATAATTTTGACGATAAATTGGCTCAATTACTTGGTCTTGGATTCGATATTGAAGTTTGTAGAGCTGCGCTTTCACACAATGATTCTATTCAATCAGCAACAGAATGGTAAAAAAAAAAAATATAAATATAAATATAATGTTAGATTAAGGGAAAGAGAAAAAAGAAGGGGTAAAACAAATCAAGTTTGTTGATGAAATTAAAATGATTTTTTTTTTTTTTTTTGTACGCGCGTCTTAATGTATGTCAATGGATGTTATGGGTCATTATAGGATTTTAGGTAATGAATCAGCACAAAGTATTTCTTCTACTACAAGTCAACCTGTATTATCACTTCGTTCAGAAACTTCAAGTTCATCACCTCCCTTAATTCAGCAACAAGAGCCATTAGCTTCCATGGCACAACATCAAGTATTATTTTTTTTCTCAACTCTTTGAATATCTAGTTATACACTGTTAAATATTACTAACCATAAAAAAATAAAAATAAAAATGATAGATACCATTGTCCACTGAGAATACTCATGTTAGTAGTATAAATCGACTTGAAGATAATAAAGAAGTAGAAGAAACGAATCGTTTGCGTGAAGAATCAATGAAATTAACAAGAGAAGCGAAAATGGAAAAGAAACGTGATAGAGAGGTAAATAACTATGTTATTCCAGAGGAGGAGCAAAGGATATATAATAAAATTAAAAAGAAAAATATACTTTGTTAATACCTTATTTTTTTTATTTTTTTTGGAATATTAAGGCGCGTGAACGAACTTTAGCACAAATTAAAGAAGATAAAGAACGTCGAAAACTTTTTAAAAATACACAAATAATCAATGAAAATAATAATAGGACTCCTCGTCCTATGGATGATCAACCTAATAAAATAAGTGAATATGAAAAAACTCAACAAGAAATAAGAAAACAAAAACGTTTGGATCGAGAGGTTAATATAGGATGATTTCTTTAATTTTTGATTGAGAGAATAGAGTTATTCTAATTTGGAAATAATTTTTATATAGTCAAAAAATAAAGCATTAAAAGAAATTCAACAAGATCGTGAAAATATGAAGTTACGTCATCAACCTGTCAATAGGTCATCATTATCCACCATTGGAACTTCATCAAAACCAATAAATAATAAGAATAATGCTCTTATTCAGGTATATATATATATATATATATATATATTTGATTATATCACTCCAATAATATTTTTGTTAACAGTTTTATATTTTTTAAATAATAGTTTAAATTAAGTAATGGATCCACTGTTCGTAAACAATTTCCAGCGAATGCATTCCTTTCTGAATTATATGCATTTGCAAGAGAAAAAGAAAATGAGATTGAAAATATAGCTATGGGAAATAATCCATTACGTTTAATTTCGGTAATAAATATTCTATTACTTTTAATTATTTAATTGAAACTTATTATTATTATTATTATAATTATAATTATTAGGCATTTCCCAAACAAGAATTTATTGAAGGAGAAAAATTAATCACAGTTCAAGCTGCAGGTTAGAAAAGAAAAAGAAAAAGAAAAAAACTTTTATAATTAGTCTTAAACCCAATCTTTAATTTATAGGTTTTATTCCAAATGTGTCCTTGAATGTTATTAGACCCATAGTAAGTGAAAAAAGAAAAAATTAAACTTACATTTTATAAATTATGCGCATAAACTTTATTTACTTATTTTATGGGGGGGGGGATCATTTTTTTGGGGGGTGGGTTGGAAATGACATTAGGCAGAAGAAGGTTCAAATATAAATGTAACGTACCATTTTATTTATGATTATATAAACCTCTATCAAGTTTTTTTTTTATAACATATTTTAAATTAAACTGGTTATTTTCACATTTTGATACATAGGTGAGAGATCGTAATAATGATATTGTTATGCAAGATATAGAACAAGAAGAGAATGAAAATCAACATGCAGAAGAAGAAGAAGAAGAAAATGATATAGATATGCCAGATGCAATAAATAATAATTTAGGTATTCCTACTCATGAATTTCAAAGATTACAACAACATCAAGGACAAAATACCCACTGGAATTGGGGTACACAAGGACATAGTTTATTATCTACTGATAATAATAATAATAATACAAACGAACATGGAGAAGAACATGGAGAAGAAGAAGAAGAACATGGTAAATACACCCCAGAATAATTGAGAGTAAAACATTTAAACAAAATTAATTTTATTTTTATTTTAGATGAATCCATAAATCGTCAGAATATGTTATCAGCGATTGAACGAAGAAATATATCCATATTAGATCAAGAAAAACAACAAATAGACTCGGTTCATTCACGTGGAAAAGTTCGTGATATTCGTTCGTTAAGAGATACATGTGCTATATCTGTTGCAGGTAGTTTATTTTATTCAAAAAAAAAAAAGTAAAAGCTGTTCATCTATATTTATTATTATTATGATATATAGGATTTTTAACTCAACCTACTTTGGAAGCACATACTCGAATAAAACATTTATTATATGCATCACCTAAAGTATCTGAACTTTTATTACTTGAATTAATTCATACAAGAAAATTGGAAAGATCTTCTATGAAAAGATTAGCAGATCATTGGTAATAAATAATTATTTTATTATATGTGAAGAATAGTATTTTATATTTACGTATCAAGTATTTATATTTTATAGTTATTTGCAAAATGTATGTCTTGATTCATATATTTATGCAACAGATTCTCTTTTACAAGAACTTAGTTTATCTAATTCATCAAGTACAATAACAAAATTAAGTCTTAAAGGATGTGATGTAATTACTGATTCTGGTATTCGTTATATTGAAGGTAATATATATATTTATGCACTCTTATTAATTATTAATTAATTATTAACTAATAAGTGCGATCAAGTAGGTTTAAAAAATCTTGAATATTTGGATGCAAGTCATTGTAAAATGACTAATAAAGGCATAAAAAGTTTAACAAGTAAAGTTTTTTTTTTTTATATATTATTTATTAATATATTATAAACTAATCATGAAAAAAAAAATATTCTTAATTCTTTATAGAATTATCACAATTACAGTATCTTAACCTATCAAAAACTAAAATATCAGATATTGGATTCCATTTTATGATGGAAAATGCTCATTTTAAAGATAATTTACAAGTTTTATTAATGGATGGATGTCAAGGAATTAAATCAAATAATACTTTTCTATTAATAAATAATGGTAAAATAATAAAGGAATGAAAAAGGAGGGGGGGAGGCAGGAAAGAAGCTAACCTTATTTTTTTTTTTTACGTACAGCATTTCCAAAATTAGTTACACTTGGATTAGCATCTACAGGAATAAGTCAACAAACAAGTGTATTATATCCTAAATTAAAATGTCTTCAATGTCTTGATGTCAGTAATACAAATTTAACAGATGAAGATGCTATTCGAATTATTTGTAATTATAAATCATTACGTGAACTTAAATTATCTGGATGTCATCAAATTACTTTACGTGGTCTTGGTTATTTTGCTCGAGGTAAAGTATATATATATATATAGAGAGATATTTTACTTTATTTGTTAACTTGATACCTCGTGCTAGATTTACAAAATTTGGAAATGATTCAATTTCCTAGTCGTGAACATGATCTAGATAGTGTATTACCAAGATATGCAGGTAAAAAAGAAAATGGTTATATATATATATATATATATATATATATTTATTTATTTATGACTAAATATATAAATAATGATTTAGAATTACCTCTACGTTATTTGGATTTGACAAGTTTTCAAATTACAGATGAAGGAGCTAATTCTATTGCTAGAATGAAAAAATTACAATATTTAAGTTTAGATGGAACAAAATTAACGGATGAAGGTGTTTCTAAATTTTCAGGTAAGTTTTAACCCATTTTTTCCTCTTGTTTTTCAGATTATCTTATTTTTATTATTATTATTTTTTAGGATTAATTGATTTAAGAAAACTATTTCTTGATCGTACAAATATATCTGATGAGGGTCTATCTCAACTTAAAGGTATATATATATATATATCTGTAATACAAAAAAAAAAAAAAAAGTGAAGAGAACTAAAAAAAAAAAAATAAGAGAGTTTTCTAATCTAATATATATTTAGGACTTTGTAAATTAAATACACTATCCCTAAGTAGAACTCAAGTTACTAATTCACTTTTAATTTTATTGGGTGATTTTGAAAAAACGGGTTTTACAAGATCTTTAAGCACATTAAATTTAGCACAATGTCAACATATTTCTGATAAAGGTATTCAAGGTCTTAAAGGTAAAAAGTTTATTTTTATATTTTTTTTTGGGAGGAGGAAATTGAGTTAACACTTTGTTTTTTTTTTTGGGTATTATAGGTATGATTAACCTTAAGAATATAAATTTGGATCATACAAATGTGAGCCGTCAATGTCTTCGTCATTTAAAAAGTAAGAAAATAATATATGATTTTGATAGAATAAATAAATAGTATATATTAAATAATAATATAAAATAGATTTAGAATATCTTAAACCAGTAAGATTATTAGGTATTGAACGAGACGAAGAAGAAGAAGAAATAGTTCTTGTGTGACAAGAATAAATAACAATACGATTTTGATTGTGTAATAAACAAAAATTTTACTATTGTAATTCCCCGCTAATAATGGGATTTACCACCCCCTTTTTCTTTTTTTCCCCTGGGTTTCTTTTCTATTCCTCTCTTTTCCCCTTTAACTTTTTTTTTCTTTCTTTCTCTTCCTCTCTCCTTAATTTGTCGACACTCGTTCTTTCTTTATATAAGTTTATTTGTCCAGTCTTTCCTTCATTCCTTTCCAGACAAATAAAAAAAAAGATATATATATTCAAAGTGTGTGTGTGTGTGATATTATTAAATCTTTGTCCCTGGAGGATTTCACATCATCTACGTATCTATTTTCTCGCTTTTTTAAACTTATTCTCTCTCCACCCCTTTTGTAATAATCCTCATCCATCTTTTTTTTTTCTTTCTCCTTTTTTATTATTATTATTATTCTCTTTTTCTATCTATCTATCTATCTCTTTTTTTTTTTTATACATATAATACCTTATTATTATAATATTCAAAAACAATGCGGGACTCATCATTTTTTAAAATGTTTGGTTCTGTACGACTTGTTCAAGAAGTTTCTAGGTCTGCTTCTTCGTCACCTACTTTAACTCCTACAGAATCAACTCAAGTCGAAGACTTGTCTCATCATCAACAACAACAGCAACAACAACAACAACAACATACGACGACGACGACGACGACGACAACGACGAATAATACTTCTGAAACAACACCTAATATAAAAGTTAATTCACAACCTACTCTAATCAACAATGTCATTCCTATTGATTATGACAATGACATTGATGATAGTCATACCCAAACAAATACTGATTATAATACCAACATTGATGACCATGACTCAATAAACAATGAACCAATGACAGAATTAACAATAAATAAAAGTCAATGGACTGGTTTACAAAAAAAAACATCCATAACCGTACCTACACAACAAGTCAATTATCCAGTTTCATTGGCAAGTTATTTACCTGGTATTACACCTGGTTACGCGAATTCGAGAACAACTTTACCTAGTTGGATGGTAAATAATAGTACAAGTACTTTAAATGCAAGATCGAAACGAAAACATACTCGAGAAAATTCATTTTATTCTATACGTCAACATAAACCTAAACAACCTTCATTGTCTACTTTAGAACAAGAAGATGTATTGAATATGCAGTCTATGCAACAACAACAACAACAACATGTTTCAGTTTCTGCTTTTACTATTGGAGCATCCCCTAATAATATAACATCATCATCTCAACAACAACAAAATACACCTTTATTAACATTTAACAACAACAACAATGATGATGATAATAATAATATTAAAAAAATGGGTTCTTTAATGATCAATGATAAATTTAAACCAAAATCACAAAAATTATTATGTTTATGGCCATTACCCATTATTACTCGATATATTATTGGCATCTCTTTCTTAGTATCCATCATGAACTTTTTAGGATTTTTTCATTTAAAATGTTCATCCCCTTCTTATGTGATTCATCGATTGGAAATTATGAATCTTTTATTATCTCCCTTTTTATTTACTGGATCACTTCAAACTTTTCTTTTATTTGGATGGAATATATTAATATTGGGATTATTTGAAGAATCATTGGCTCATATGTTAGGTGGTACACGACGATTTGTTAAAGTCTTAGTGGGTATTATACTTTCCGTTTGTATGATTAGACAAGGCATTGGTTATTTATTTTCCAAATCAACTGGATTTGCTGTACCTAGTTTATTTTTTAGTGATTCATTACATGAATGTAACCAAGGTATTAAAAACATATTTTACAACAGCAACTTGCCCGTACAAACGATGAACTGGTACAATACAATCCATAGCTTCAACACGAAAACTGCTGCACCAAGTTTCCAGAAAGGGATCTACAAATCGTCTACCATCGTTATC
>JAEPRB010000244.1:2766-57314 GCA_016758965.1 Circinella minor
GAGAAACATGGAGTGTACGCGATGTGAATGGTCGTTTTTTGGTGACGACTGACTTTGACCCTATTCAATGCTTTGGCAATTCAAGGCTCCCGTGGTTGTTTGTTAATGATGTCGTGGTAACGACTGACTTTGACCCTAACTATGGCTAGCTATTGTCATTTTTTGGTATTTGATTTTGGTGATTAGAAAGTTAATCCAATTGTTTTCGTAAATTTATTTGTGAAAGCAGACCATTATTATACATTTGTGTATAAGAGAGCAAAAAAAAAAAAGAGAATCCCGTCTTTGGCTTGAATGGAACTTATTGTGCTTTAATATTAGTTCTTGGCGGCTCTAATGTTGAAAAACGTTTTTTTGATTCATCTTCACATATTCATTTCCTTTGGGAATGTTTACCTTTATGATGCAATCTTTGTTTCTTTCTTCTTACATTGATTGAGCCGATTTACCTGTTGCTATTGTTTTCATTTTATTAAGACACATAGTTGGTACTTTGGTGTGTATTATATTGGGTGATAATGGAACTATTCTGGTAAAAATTATTGCTAGTTTAGAAAAAAAAAGGGAGCAATATTTTATCCTTCAGCTATTTGATTGCGGTCAATAATTTGGTTTCACAATTCGGTGTCTTACTTTATCAACTTTTTGATCCATCTTAAAAACGAAACTACTTGTTTTCTATTGGAACCAAATTATGACCGTAACATTTTGATGGGAATTAACAAGGTAGCAAGGATTCATGTGTGTATATGTTCCTACTTGGTGTGTACCTCCTTTAACCAACTTTATATATTATTTCATGGTGCTTTATATTTATCTGGCGTTGATAAATCCTTTCAAACACTTTTAAATGAATTATTCATTACTCAAGAAACACTATACTGTCTATTACCATCTACTTTTGAAAAAAGGAGTACATATACACACAAGAAACCAAATCCCACATTCAAGATATATTTGATAAACCATCAATTTCACTGGAAAATCAAGTTTTATTATTCATCCAGTGAAAAAAAAACAATAACCAGTCAAGTAGCAAATCATTTGGTGTTGTATGAACCTGTGTTATTCAAGAAACAACATACATTGATCCATATGATGAGGCGCATAAGTAACATCAAGAAGAATAAAAAAACAGTGGGCAATTTGTTATTATGACACAAACAAAATGAGTGTCATAATAATATTCCATGTGGTAGACAACAACAAAATGTGGGATTTGGTTTCGTTCTTTGGTATTACACGAGGTACACATCTATTTGAATTACCATGGTGAACTATAAATTATGGCGTATCTATTTTACGAGCTATTCAAGAAGGTGAACTCTATTTATCAAGAAACACAACAAGAAACCTTTTTATTATCAAGATATTTATTTATTTTCGGTGTTGGCAAGGCTGGAATATGATTTTCGACATTTCTATGCTTATACTATTATTGCATGTCAAGATGATCATTTTATAAGTTATTTCAAGAACAATGATTCAAACTATCACTTCAAAAGGTCATCATATATTTATTCTATTTACTGTTATTTTGGATATGGAGGTAGCACATACACAAACACACACATACACACGTGGACGAATATGCACACACGCAAATTCATACCAACATATTCGAAAATAACAGTGGATGAATATTCCAGTCTTGTTTCCATCCAACATCAATATACCCAAGACTATTCTCTCTTATTCGGAAAAAAAAGAAAAGACAAGGTACGTTGCAAAATATTAATACTGAAAATCCAGTAAATTTAAAAATGTATGGTAAAATTATTATTTGTGTGTGTGATGATGATTGCCAAAAAAAAACAAGATACAAAAAAAGATAAGTATAAAAAAAGATATATAAAAAAAGATATAAAAGGATATATAAAAAAATATATATAAAAAAATATATATAAAAAAATATATAAAAAAATATACTATTAACCTTTATATTACTATTCAAAAGTTCCCTCGTACCTCTTATCCCCCATTCTTCACACAAAAGCACAAACATATCACAAAGCTAACCCGAAACTACCGGTCAACAAGAGGAGCAAAAGAGCTTGCGATTATATAAAAAGAAAAAGACATGTTATACCAATGGATTTCTTTTGAAGAAACAAAAATCTGTCAAGTCAAGGATCGAACAAAAAAAAAAAAAAAAAAAGAAGAAAAAAGAGAAAAAAAACTCAAGATCCAGTACTACGTACAATCACAAAAAATATTTATAATCAAGACAAAGATGTCAAATCAAATCGGATCAATCCATTGGTTACAACAACCTTAAAAGCAAGAATCAATACACAAGATCAAATCGACTTGAAAACCAATCAACTATATTATCACCGTCGATGAATACAACAAAATAGATACATATGACTTAAACTCGTATACAATATCAAGAGGAATAATCACAAAAGTATATTAAATACTATCATACAAAATTAATCTCGACAGTTTCTGTCGTCAAGAGCAACAATCACAAAAAAAAAAAAATCATAACCTCCAACAACAATTATTTTATCGAGTAAAAAGTCAAACAAATATTCTATAATCATCGACAACAAAAGATCATCCATTGATAAACGAGTCATCAATATCAGCAGTGGCTCTTTTGCTCTCTCTGTTTTATACACATCATTCTATTATTATAGCCAAAACAACAACATATTCCAATTCCCCTTTTCTTTCAAACAAATCTTTATACACTAATTATTATTTTATATACAAAAAAAAAAAAAAAGAAGAAGAGAGGCAAGATTCATCACATACATTAATAATGAAACTACTAATAACATTGATTAGATTACTTGGATAATAGGTATTTTTTATTTTACATTCGTACAATCAAACACATTTATATATCCCCTCTTTTACCTTATTTAATTGCAATCCTTTCTATCTACTCTATTGTAAATATATATCATTTATTAGTTAGTAATAATAACAATAATAATAATAAAATATTGAGTATATTGATTACTATTTTATACATATATATAAACTTGTACAATGGTCTACCTATGTAAAAGAGGAATAAAAAAATAGAATGTCTCATACAAAAACCTTACAGCAAAAAATACTCTCATCTAGTATAAATCAAGGAATGATTATAGTAATAAGTATGTACTAACTTATCAAACAATTATACTATTGTATGTGTCATTCCATTTTAATTATCCACTTTTCTTTGCTTTACTATAAATAATCCAATAAATAAACACTCACTGCCTCTCTTTGTGTGCTTTCATTAATATACTTGTAATATTTTTATCACTGTTGCTAACCTAGTATTCTTATTGAATTGTTGAATTTGGGTAATAATAATGGTTTATTAGTACGAAATATCTGTTCATCCAATATCAATCATTATGATAACACATCTTGTAAAAAAACATTTTTTTTGTTACACTATGTTTGTGACACGTGGCTATATGTGCAGCGACAGGGATAGTCTTACCTATTTATTTATTTTTCCTTCTTTTCTAAAAAAAACACACACAAGCCTTGTTCTTTTGAATTTCAAAAATAACTAAGAAGCAACAACTTGGGCAACTTCAAATAACATCATCATCAGTTTAATAATATAAGGCGGTCCACTTGATATCAGTTAAAAAAGTGGCCAAAGACAACATTCAAAATCTGACTTTTTTTTGGTAAAAAAAAAAACTTCATCAGCCAGTCAATCTACCCAATTGAACCTAGATTAATGCGTGGACAAGAAGGATTGCTATTATGGATGGAAATGAAGTACGAAGTAGCGTTATCATATTCAGTATACAGACTGTTCTGATGCAATTATATCAATGGATAAGGATTGTTCAACGCACCACTATTGACTTTTATCAGCTAGACTGGATAAAAAAAAAGCACTCACAACACTTTTGATGGATATACTTTTGTGAACAATGACAGTGGGAATAAATTTGTGGATCTAGCCATGGATGAGATAGCCGTAGTTAATCTTTTTTGATGGATAATATACCAAGGGCAGTAACAACTTTAATCTGATGTGAATTATAAAGGTCGAGATTTATTTTATGGTATCGATTCGACTATATTTTTATGATCGGGTCATAACTGGGAGTAAACTTGATAGTAGATATTTTCAAATATTACATGGATGGGGCTAGGATTGATATTTTGGATATGTAACTACTTGGAATAATGGTTGGATATAATCTCGAGATGAATGGCATATTTGTACGTGGATACACAATGGTCATGATGATACAAAGCCCCTGATTATACAAACATGGCACCTGAGATTATTTTTTTTCCGGGCAATTTCAACCTTGTTTACCAGAAAGACTAAAGCGTTTAGTCAAGAACTTGGTAAAAACAAATGTTTCAATAATGGACAACAATATTAAAAAGTAAATAAATGAGGAAATAGGTAGTTTTGGATAAATCTCAACGGAGAGTCGTTACAAAAGAAGAAAAAAAGGTAGAGATTCTTGGATATATCTTTCTTATTTTCTCTCTCTATCTTTAAATCATCTGATTATCAGTAAATAGTATTGTACGATCAATATGTATATATATGTTATGATTGAAGGAATCACTTTAAATTTAGTTGGATACCAAAATCATCATAAACCAGGAAAAAGAAGATATATGATAATTAGACAACATTTTAGGTATCCTGCTATTTTTTTTTGATCATATCAAAGAGAGATATAAATTATAAAATCGTTAAATGTTAAAACAATATAGATACTTGTGTTTTTATGTGCAGCTCGTTTTTTTTTTTTTTGGTTTTTTTTTGATCCTGGAAAAATAATTCTTCACTCATGATAAAATACAGTACGTACAACATACTTATTAATAGAAGGCCAATTGTGCAGTATGTGCATAGATCAAAAATAGGATTATGGTTAAATTACAGAAGAGTCAAAAGCAAACGTGATAATAAATTTTATTAATGATAAAGAAATCCAAACATTTTAATACACATTCGTAAATAGAAATGTTAGGGAAATAGGTGGTATCATACATCTTTAAAAGACAGTCAATACTAAAGCGACAGTGCCAGCAATGGTACGGAAATACTGAAACTTGTTCCATTTTTCAATAAGTTGGACAACTTGTTTTTTATCATGAGATGGATTGGCATTGGCTGCAAGTAGCAAATTATTGGTAGGTGACATAATCATCACGGTATAAGGACCACTAATGAAAGACGCAATGCCACAGTAAAACGAACGCCGTTCTCCAGTTAAGTAATAAGTGTAAAAATGCATGGCCGACGAAATGAGGATACACGAAACGGCAATCTTGGACCCATATTTATAAGTGGTCGCCCAACCAGCAACAGGATGACCAACAGCTCGTAAGGTAGGGACTGATACAAAGTTCATTGATAAACCAAGACCGACAAAAATACCATTAGCGGTGGCAGCGACAGGATGGACAAAAGAAGGTACAACGGACATGTTGATATAAAATATATACAAGAAAAGAGGAAGAAAAGTTTGATATGCAATTCAGTAAAAAAAAACTGTTCTTCTTTTTAATATAAATGTTGAAATCGGACAGAACGAAAAAACCTTTTGAGTCACCCAATTGTTATTTATTCGGGTGCTCGGTGAATTTCTCTCCGAATTCAATAAAATGAGCCCATAAATTTTTAACTTCCACATATTGTTTCTTTTCTGTTTTCATACATTTATGCACTTTTTTCTTTGTCACACAAATGTGACTTAATGCAACATTTTATCAATTCAATGATCTAATTTCCCAATAGACTAGCAGTAAATGATGAGATAATCCTACTGTCATTAAGACCATAACCCACCGATTTAGATCACATTGCGTGTTATCTACATCCGTTATTTCTTGTACCATATGGAATAAAATTTTACAAACGAACCTGTACTTGTAATACTGTAATAATAATTAAATAATACTTGTGAAGCTACCATACATCCTGAATCAAAAAATTCATACATGACTCTAATATGGTATTCAGTATAAAACTATGATATCACCTTAGAAAATTAAAATATAAATATATACTTAAATCCAATTGCGATTGTCACAAAGCAATATTTTTTATTCTACCCTAAGACATCAACATAATACTTTGGGTGTGACAATGCTGTAGCATTGTAAGTTGGAGAATTATTTTAAATATCGGCAAGTAGCATATCATCAATCTAAGTTGCATTACGTCTCAAAAAAAGTGGAGTAAGTTTCGGTCACGGGGTAACATGATGAATGTATACGTACTATATCAAATTCATGAGAAAAATAAATAAATGAGACTATCCAAGCGGTAGACATATAGCCACGTGTCACAAACGGAGTGTACTTCACATAAAAGGATTTACGAGTCGAAGTATATCATCACATAAGAAGAGATTAAGTGACATTTTGGATGAACAAGTATCTGATGCTAATAAACTATATTTTTTATTATTATCCAAATCCAACAATTCAATAATAACACCAGGCTAGCAACAGTAGTAAAAATATTAAAAGTATATCAATGAAGGCATATAATAAGAAAGACAGTGGTTATTTACGTATTGGATTATTTTTAGTAAATAAAAACATACGTAGCACCAAGCAAATTAAGGTGGATAATTTAAATAGAATAATATTTCTACGTATTATAATAAAATACGTAATAATAGCACAATTGTTAATAAGTTACTACGTAATTAGTATTCCACAATCTTTATTTTTGGTAGTGATAATTACTTTGATCCATTATGAGTAAGCTTTCGAGTCATTAAAGTTTGAAATGCGTTCATTTTTTTTATATAAAATAATGGTCCTTGTTGGACGTGATAATACTATAAACAGACTTTAACTTTTGCACGAATACAAATTGCTGTTTACTATAATTAATATATTAGATGTCTTGACCAAGTTACAAAAGCTTTATGTTTTTTTTTCATTAAATATTCTTACTCAGATCATGCTACTTACTAGATCTATCGAGCGCTTTGAATCTGCTACTACATAACGACAGTAAAATTTAGAACAATAAAAATGTTTTTGATTTGATGAACAACAACATTTACCAGAAGATTATATCAGTTCATCAACAGAAAATCAATCTCATCTATAAAACTATATTCTGCAACCTTGAAGTTGACAATAATTTCGTTGGCGTCATTTGTTTGAGAGTAGTGTAGAAATAACAAACATACATTATAAACAAAATATCATCTTTACGTTTCTTTCTTATATATTCTTTAATAATATATCTCATTTATAGGTATACGACATGTATACAGTAAATTGGAAATATTACACAAGTATGTGGTGTATATATACAATAGCGTGTCATACTAAATTACAACTATTTAAATTTACTACGTACACGTAATTAAATTGTTGTAAGCCAACATATTAAAATTTATTCAAGTGATACGTACGTAAGAGAATAAGTGTATAAAAACAAATACTGTATAATAGATCTAAGAAAATAAAAATAAAGCTTTGGCCAATCTGATCTGATCCTGATAAAGCTTTCTCAATAATTTTTTTTATTTACCTGTAAGAATGACGAAAAAACATGATGTTATAGACAGGTGTGAAGAAAAATGGTTTTTTAACATGAAGGCAGTTCACGTTTTTATAAAGAATAAATTATACTTTTTGTTTTCAACCGTTAGTTTATTGCATGTTAACGGTAGTATACAAACAATTCATGGCTTCAACCACTTAATGTGAATGAGGAAGCGTGTGCCTAAATAAACGATATAAGTAGAGAACTTAAATTATTTATGATACGTAAAAAACAATATGGTTTTCTAAAACCACGAATCCTTTTGTTTAAATGTAAGAAGCTACATCATAGACTAATGAAGGTTTTAGCTCATAATATTATCTGATATCAATGGTCAACATCTTTCTCTCGAATATCAATATTTTTATATTCAATTGATTTTCTTAACTGTGATGTTCTCTTTAATTTTCTGCGCACACACATGTCGATCAACAATCTTTTTGACTCCAGTATAAATAAATCAAGCTTATGTTATATATACATTTATTATTCACACACCAAATAGAAAAAATCTCTTTCTTATACGTAATAACAATTAAAAAGTTTATTGTACGTAGATATATGAAGTAGTTTTTATTAAAAAAAGAGTAAATTTTTATATTGTTTAATCAGACTTGATCATTTTATGTCATCATGCACACATACATTAGCAATGGTTTTATGTCATTATTTTAAACTACTGTACCACTACTACTGTTCATTTCATCCGCCTTCTTGTTTTTCCCTCATTCCTCAAGAAGAGAAATTTAGGGAACACCAAAGTAATCGCTCTTGTCCTCGGGTATGCTTGGGCCTTGATGATGACTCTGTGGCCACCTTGTGCTCTTGTTTCAGCAAAGTAAGGAATAATAAAAATAATAAAAAAAATGGATAAAAAAAAAAGAAGAAGAAAAAGTTGGAGGACGTGTCAAAGGTACCAAAACCATTCGTGCTGAGGACACGGTTAAAGTGGCCAATGAGCTCGCGGTCGCTCTGAACATAATCAGGAGTGAATCTCAACCGAAAGACCAGAGTTGCGTTGGATAACAATTAGAAAGAAATCCGACATGGAGTTAAGGTAGGATCAAATGAATGATCAGTACACGGTAGATTGGAAATAAAGGTATGCAAAATACATAACCCCATGCGACGTGTAGATTCCGCTACCAACGAACTGCAATGCTCCAATGATAATACCTTTCTTTATGAAAGAGCCTACAGATCAAAGTAGGGTCAAAATTTCTACACGAAAGAATGAAGAAACAAGGAAGTGTTGAAATGAAAAAAGAAAAACCATTGGAACAGCAGCAAAGAATCGCCTTTTTAATCTTGTGGATCGGAAATTCAACCAAAAAAAATAAAAGGAAGTGTTTTTTTATCCAATGTTTTGGTAAAAATTGGATCATGTGATTGACTGTTCTAAATTTGGACAAGTGCTTTTTTCGAAATTCTACACCTTTATTATTATAACCATTTGAAAAAAGTGTGTTTGTTTATAAAGTAACATAAAAATGTTGCTAAGGAACCATTGTCATGCCGATCAATCTTAGCCCCATTCATGTAATATTCAAGAAAATAGTTCATATCTACTGCCAAGTCCATTCCCAGTTATGACACGATCACAACAATATAGTGGAATCGTTATAATGTATCTTGATTAAATCTTGATCTCTATAATTTACCACAAGTTAAAGTTGTTGCTGTCCTTGGTAAACTATCCATCAAAAATAACATAACAACGGCTGTCTCATCCATGTCTCCACATTCACAAGTTTATCTCCACTATCATTGTTCACAAAAGCATATCCATCGAAAGTGTTTTGAGTGGTTTTTTTTTATCCAGTCTAGCAGATAAAAGTCGGTAGTTGTGGTGCGTTTAACAACTATTATCTATAAATGAAATTACATCAGTACAGTCTGTATACTGAATAGGGTACCGCCGTTTTCTACTTCATCCCTATCCACAATAGCAATCGCTCTTGTCCACGCATTAATCTAGGTTCAACGGGTAGATCGATTGTCTGATGAAGTTTTTCTTTACCGACCACAAGTCCTATTTTGAATATTGTCTTTTGCCATTTTTTAACGGATATAGTATTATTATTATGTTAATGATATGTTATTTGATGTTGATCATATTGCTTGGTTATTTTTGAAATTCAAGAGGACAAGAAATTCAAGAGGTTCACGGGTTTTTTTAAAGAAAAGAAACAATTTGTTCAATGCTGGAGAGAGTGGAGGAATTAACTGTACAATATATTTATTTTAGATAAATCTTTTTTGTATAGAGTTATAATAATAACTCGGTTCTTGCTGGAGAGAGTGGAGGAATTAACTGTACAATATATTTATTTTGGATAAATCTTCTTTGTATAGAGTTATAATAATAACTCGGTTCTTTTTTTTTTATAATCTGGCATCAGCTGGGAACTTTTTAATAGCCTATAATTAAAAACCATAAAAGATTAAATTTAAGAAATTGATATCATAAAAATACAATAGTAGTAATAATAGAATGATAATTTTACCTGTCTTACACCAAGATCAGCCATGATTTCTTCAGAACCACCAAGAATGGCATTAAATTTATATGTTCGTTGTAAATCTTCAATGTATTTACCCATACCAGTCTTTGTAAGGGCCCGACCACCAAAGATTTGACAAGCATCATCAGCTACATCATGCATCATACGGGTAGCATGGTATTTCAAAAGACCAATAGGACCAGCTAACTTGTCAGCTTGTTCAGCATAATTCATATGGTTCATTTGATAAGCAATATTTTCTGTCCAAGTTTGACAGGATTCAACACTAGCAATCTAATATAAGTTTTATCAATTTTTTAGTATAATAATATATACAAAAGGTGAGACGACTTTATATTCTCATTATAAATAAAAAAAACCTTACCATCTTGGCAAGTTTGTTACGGATAACAGGCTATATTTTACATATTTTAAAATCTTTGTTAATGTTTCATTCATTTTGGTATCTACATCATTATCATTTTCTTCCTCCGACTCCCCGTTGATCACAATTATAAATAGTTAATTATACCTGTTCAATCAATCGTTTACCAAATACTTTACGTTGCATGGCCCATTTGAAACATTCTTCAACAGCGTTACGAGCGGCAGAGACAGATTGTGCAATAAGCATAAATCGTTCGTGATTAAAATCTATATATTTATATACAAATTGTTAAACACGTGAAATATTTTTCTTTTTTTGCTCTTTTTCTTGTTCTTTAATTACTTACTCTATATATATTTGAAGAAATTGGATCGTTTTGTGTTGCATGGAAACGGTTCGATTAGTTAAGTCTCTATAAAAAATATTAAATATAAATCATCATTGTCCTAAACTATAAACTTACAGAACTATTATACAAGAAAATAAAAAATTGCCAAGAAATTAAATGTTAGTCATAGTTTGGTTATAGTGCGTTCTCTTCCTTGAACTTAGTATTTTACATATATGTAGATAATTCGTATCCACCAATAAACTTTTAACACTTACAGCACAACACGGAAACCTTGATCTTCAACACCAAGCAAATTTGCATCTGGAACAAAGACATTTTCAAAGGTGACATAAGCGGTACCAGCACTTGGAGAATAAGCAGTCTTAATTGCCTTTGTTTCAACACCATCTTGACGTTCAATCAAAAGCATCGAAATTCCCTTTTCTGTTTTTACAGCAGTAGCAAAATAATTGGCAAAGCGACCTGTAGTGATCCATTTCTTAACACCATTGACAAGATAACCACCTTCCACTTTCTTCGCATTGGTACGAATACTAGCGACATCGGAACCAGTATATGGTTCAGTAATAGCCAATGACATACGTTTTTCACCAGATAAAAGTAATGGTACCAACTAATATATAATGATAATATTCGTTTTTATTTGTCAGTTTTATTTCCCTCTTATTTACTGATTTCATCCTTTTTGTTTTTTTTACGTATAGATCTATTCTACACCATGAATAATTTTATTTATTTCTTTCTCTCCTATTTTCCTTTAACTAAATATTTAATTACCTTTTCTTTAAGAGCAGGTTTACCGTAGTTCAAAATGGTAGGAAGTGAAATCGTCATACCACCAGTCAAACCAGCAACTAAACCAGATGTACCCCAACGAGCAAATTCTTGATGAGTAATCATATCACTATTATAATTATTGAAAAATATCAATTTTAGTCATTTAGAAAGAAAAACAGATATATGTTTTCATTTTTTCCCTGAGAATTCCATTTCTTTGGATTGTATAAACTTACTGAAAGTAATCATATTCCTTGCCAGGAACATTACCGGGTAAAATAATATTGTGTAACCATGGTCCAGGACCAACATGAGCAGCCAATAAATGATGTTGACCCAATTTTTTGGCAAATTCATCGGAAGGGCGATCACCGGCACTATCGCATTCTTGTGCTTCAGCCTTTAGTTCATCACAGATTTTTCGTAAACCAGCTTGGTAACGGAAATGTGAATCACTATCAAAAATGCAAGTAATAATAATAATAATATAAAGTGATCGTTAATAATTGAGTTTTTTCATGCATCTATTTATTATGTATGTTTTTTTTTGTTCATTTTCGATCCTAAACAGTTCTTGATGTATAATTTAACTTACTTATAATAAGGTGATTTATATCCCAAGAAAGCACTCATTTCAGCATAAGGTACCTTTGAATTATCACCTGGTTGACGAATTGTAATTTGTGCGGTTTCACCTTCAAGAGTACCAATTTTGTATCGATTATACTTTAACAAGACTTCTTGACGATGCATACCATAAAATGCTTCTGTTGCATCTTTGCCTGCATATTCAAGAATAGGAAAAACACCTCCAGGATGCTATAAAAAGTATATGTTTATTATATTAATTAATTGAGTTTATGAGAGTGAGGTTTTTTTTTTCTGTCAATTTTATATGATGTTGAAAACAAATTATTTTGTTACCATATCAATAAATTTACTCATATCATAAACGACATTATCAATAATAATCCAAATATCTTCTTCAGCAGTATGACGACTGACTTCTTCACGAGTAAATTTTTTAAGTTCGACCATAATTATTTATTTATGATTTGTGGAGAATAAATACAGCAATAGAGTGGGGGGAGGAGAGGAAGTTCTTGAAAGAAAGAAGTTGTAATAACAAAAAAAAAAAGGTGGGGAAAGTTTATGGATATCTTTTATTACGGCATTTAAATCGGGAGAGAGATTAGAATTTACTGTCATCCCTACCTCCACAAAATGATATAATTCAATTCATCCGGATTACAAAGTTGCATTGACTAAACTAAATAAAAATTTCCCATGAAAGAGGTCTAATTTCGGTAAAATAGTTTAAGATCTTTTAATATTCATTTTCCGATATCTTCATTTTAAAAAGGTAAAATCATATTACTTTTATTATTATGTATTATTTGCGCCTCCTTTTTTTAAAACATTCGAGAGAAAAAGTAAATAATGATCACGTAAAACGAAATACAAATTAAACTAATATTCCTTTACTCTTGATAAACCTAACTAATATATTTCATATTCGGATCCGTAATCACTTTCAGTATCGTAATAATTATTCTCTTTTTCTTCATAGGAGGTTACATCTGTATCATACAGAGTAATCATTTCTTCATCAAATGTAGGGTAGTTGTTTTCTCCATAAACAGCATTTTCTACAATACTTGGTTGTTGCTGTTTTACCATTCCACATAAAATATCTTGAGCCATCCATGGAAAACTCATCAACAATTCACCATCATATCGATTATCAAATCGTCGACCTTCATCCAATGCACGTCGTTGCTCTTTTGGATGATAGGTCACATAATAAAAAGCAGCTGCCTTGGCTTCCAAATCCTTGGTTGTATCTGGTCCAATATTGTCTTTGAAATATCGTTTAAATTCTTCATGGTACCATCGTTTTTTCATTCGAACGACATCTTTTCGTGCTTGATATTGAACTTCAAATAATCTTTCATTTCGTTTCTTGTGTAGCCACTTGATAATACATCCAGACATAATTTCGGCTTCACTATCTACGCCAAATCGACCCATTAAATCACGTAATTCTCGATCATAGTATCGCTTTTGTCGTCGTGCAGATGCAATATATTTTTCCATTCCAGGAGCTTGAACGCGTTGATCATAATAATTGCCATCAGTAATATCCCACAATTTTTCTCGAAACTCGCGGTATTTGATATGACCAATACTACGATAAAGCTGGCCGAGGGCTTTCTCAGATCGATAGGACTCCTTGTCTTTTTTTTCCATAAAGTCAGGGTATTTTTTAGATGGCATGGTTAACAGGTCTGGGTCCGGCTTAGCAGCTTTTCCTGTTTTCGCAAAGTCTATATAAAAGGTAATTTGATTATTATAATACGTGTGCACGTATAAATATATATATGGTTTTACTTGAAATAGAAAGTTATAAACACTTACCAACAGCCTCAGAATGTAATTCTGCCAATTCAATGCATCTCCAATCAAATACACCATGTGGAGAGACATCAGCACGTGCAAGGTGTGCATTCGCAATTTGTCCTAGATTACTGCTCTTAATAAATTCAACAAAAAAGTGTTGAATATGTGCAGTTGAAACATGATTCACTTCAAAAGGTGTCGGCGCTGTATAATCCATGGGAGTGATATTTCGTTCTTGAGGGAATAATCTTTCATCCCAAATAATGCTTACATATAGAGAAAAATTAGAAGAGAGAAAAAGATTTATATTATTATTTCTCCTCATTATCTATTGTAGCTATTATTATATATAAACAAATTACCTATAACAGTCACCATCAAGATCACCACCTGAACACATACTTGGAATATCTCGTTCACCTTTGGCAGGAAACACCACAACATTATATAAGTGCTCTAATTCAGGACAAGTGACAGCGTTTAACATACGTACATCACCAGGATGTAAACTAGGTGATCGATACACCAAACAGTCACCTTCTACCACTCGTTTATCCAAGTTTCCATCAATAAATTGACAAAACACTTGGTCTGGTTCCAAAGTATTCGTTTCATCCAAGACACCAATCAGAAAAGCACCTTTAACGACTGGAATCCTTGCTCTTTCTCTTGCTTCTTTTAATCGATTCACACGTAATGCTGCCAATAAATTTTTTATGTATGGATCTTGACGTGTTAATAATCCTGCTTCAATCATCTTGGCCATAGAGACATAAATACCCAATCCATCGGATGTTTCACGTAATACACGAGATGCTTCACTTGAGTCTGTAAGCATTTTCTCAACACTGGTAATGAGTTCTTGTTGAATTTCAAGAAATGAGGAGTCGGGAACACCTAATGAGGATAAGATAGTAATTAATTGACGGTTCAAGTGGGCACATGAAAATTTGGCTGTATTTGCAATTTCCAACATGAGAGACTCGGACTTGAATTTTATTTGACTAGGTCGTAAGGCAATAATACCAGGTTCCGTGTCATGATGAACTGTTAAAACACCTTTAGCACCACCAAGACGTATTTGGAAAGCAGATGGAACACGTTGACGGTTCATTTTAGTGGCAACAAATTCTGCTAAATCAGGAGCTATTGTTCCAACACCATCTGAAAATGTATATTTCTTGCGTTCATATCCATTCTCAACTTCAACTTCTTCCTTTTCGATGATTTGGCTTGGTTCAAGTTTGGTAATAGCATGGGTTGATGAGAAACACTTTTATATATAGCAAAAAAAAAAGATAAATAATAATAATAATAATTATTATTATTATCATTAGTATTTTTGTTCTCACTTTCGAATATTAACAGAATAGAGAAAAAAAAATACGAGGGTTTTTATTTTTATTTTTTTTTACCTGACCCATACGTGCTGCATATTTCGCCACCACCTTTTCATTATCGAATGTTCCCATCCAGTTTCGAATCGTATCACAATTTAAATCATCTGTAGCACAAAAGAACCAACAACCATGGGTTCTCAGTTGTGAACTTGAAAATGCCAAGAATTCATAATGTCGATCACCTATATGAATACCTTGAGTAATGACTTCTAAAATGCGATCAAACAACCGATCACTAATCAAGAACCGTGTCGAACCCGTATTGATCAAAGGTCCCAATCCTTCTTCCACAAATTGAACACGTAAGAATCGATCTGCATACTCTTTATATTCTCGGATGACCCGATTTGACATTTCTGGTTGTGGTAATTCGAATTGAATCGTTGTGGGTGTCACCAAAGCTTTATACACACGAACAATCCGTGATGATTTGCGACGTCGATGAAGACGAGAATGATGATGCTTATTTCTGTTACCACCACCAAAGTAATTTTGAGTTTGAACCCATTCTTCAAGTGCTTGTGCAGGATCCCAAACACGTTTATCTTCTTTAAAACAAATGACTTTGAGTGCCTCAATGGCATCCAAAGTTGGTAAACGACACAAAGTAGTATAGAATTCATCAGTCAAGTTATCTGGATGTAGTCGATGATTGGAAATAAAACATTCAAGTGTATAAAAAGCTTCAAAATCTGGAATACGTTTAAATCGTTGGTTTTGGTTAAGTGGTGTTGGTGCTGTTGTCAATGACGATGGTTCAATGACATAAATTTTGATACCAGGATTAATGGAACCCCGTGGAACAACCTTTTGATCAGCAATACGTCTCATAAATGTTTTATAGCATCTCCGGGCTCTTCCATGAGATAATTCATCCAATTGAAACGTCACTTGAAATGTGGTCCAGTCCCCTAAATGAGAGCGATTACGGTACTGTCCCTGCTCTTGTGTGACATAATTATCAGATGTTCCATTTGTTAATGTTGTCGTCGCTGATGATTCGTAGGACTCTGCTAAACGTTCCCACGTACTGGATGACTTCCCTCCAGCTCCAGTGGTTCTTGAAAACTCTTTCCAAAATTTACCCGCACATTGAAGCATCATTGTAAATGTCACAGAGTTACCAGAGGCATCAGGCTGTTCAACAATAATTTCATTATCGAGCAGTGATTTGAGATGAAATTCGACCTTGTAAGTAGAAGAACCATCCACGCCGACCCGATAACGACCAAACCGGGCGGATGGTAAAGGGGTGGTCGTAGATGGGTTGTTAAAAAAGATAGTAATCAAACGTGTCACATAGTTATAATGAAATCGTACATTGTTGCAGGTCTCCCACTGTCGAACAAAAGTATTCGGTGTTTTCATATACCCCATCGAAAATGATGCTGCATAGATAGTGCTGGTTTGATGTTGGTTGTTGGAACGAAATGATAACATTGACCCCAATTGTAAATTGAGTAAATCATCAGACAGAAGATACGTATCGTCCATGTTCATGATGGCATGGTTATAGCTTCTCAAGACAGTAAAGTTTTCCATGATGCTCGTGATTCTTCCCACTCCTCAATACTACGTATTTTATCAAAAAGATACGTATATATAAAGAAAGAAAGTGGGGAAAAAAAGAGGTTGACGAAAAGATTAGTAAAAAAAAGCGCGTGTATGTGTGTGGGAATTATATAAATACTTGTTATATTGTTTATTTTTGAAACAGTGATTAATTTGCTTAAAAAAGTAAGTTCTTTGATTATAACTTGTAAATAAGGTGGCGCGCACTGATGCATAAACATGTTTCATTCTTCTCAATAATAAAAGAGTACAACTAACAAGCCCCATTTTGTTTGATTTAGTTATGATTGGTTATTGACCACATGAATGTAGAATAACAATAATAATAATAATAAACAAGAAAAAAGGAAAAGGGGAGTTTATATAATAATAATAATAATAATAAGATACGTAAGCAATGTATAGATGAAATAATGTTGTCTGTTACTGCTGTTAGTAACGGAATAAATATATGTAATAATAATAAAATAATAAAAATCGAAAAAAAGAAGGAAGTAAAAATAATGAAAAGAATGATATATTCACAAAAAAAAAGAGAGAGAGAGAAAAAAGGTAAAATGGTATATAGAATCATCCTGAGAAGAGGTTTGAGATTGGTGTTAAATAATATATAATCATAAGAAAATCGTAACAAAAGTGGAATCAAATAATAAATTAGTTATATAAAATAGAAATAATTAATAGGAAAAAAAAAGAGCTTCATCACATGGGGATTTCGTCAAATGAATATGCTGAGGACTATATGTACAATTTTTTTACATATCAGTGAGTTCTCCATTATTACACACTCTTACTTGTTTTTTTTATACATGTTTATCATGAGAAATCCCTTACTATAGAAACATTCGAATTACGCTTATCTGTTTTCAATGTTGTTGTCGTTGTCGGGGTAACAGGAATATTTGATGTAGTAATAGTTATCTTGCTATTATTACTACGGCTACCGTCCCTGTTGTCACTTGATGAATACCTTGCTCCTACTAAGTCATTATCCTCATCATCGTGCGACCTAGGAGATGATGATGACGATGATGACGATGACGATGAAAATGTTGATGATGAGGAAGTTCCGTTCAATACATCAGATGCTTCTTCATCTATTTCTTCTTCTTCATCATCTACCTCTTGAAGTTTTTGTGGTGTATAATATAAATTATCTTCGTAAGATCGTTGCATATTTCGTGTACAAACGGCCACAATATCATTTTGTAATTTGGCCATTTCAACATCATTTGGCTATTATATAATATACAAGTAATTTGAAAAATAAGATGCTCATTAGTAACTTTCAATAAATAATTAGGGTAGATACATAATAAAACATGAAAAGACAAATCAAATATATATCTTACCGGTATATTGATATCCAAAAATGTTAATGTATGATTCATCTTGATGGATATAGCTAATGCTAAAACACCAGCCATCGTGATTTGGGGATTACGCGATAAGTCTAAACGAGCTAAAGTCGAATTTTCAGGTAAACATTCTGCCAACGCAATAGCCGAACTTGAATCCAATTCTGTTCCTGCCAAGTTTAATTCTCGTAAAAAGTGATTTCTTGATAAGGCTGTTTTGATACTTTGAATCTATTATTTATATATGTCAACTGAGCTCCCTTTATTCTTTCTTTCATTATAAATTCACTTTATAACTTTTTGGCTTAACTTCCTTCCCTTCTCATCAATATACAAACTCCTGGAAAAAAAGAAAAAAAATTATACATACTCCTTCATCTGATTTTATTCCAATTGGATTGTCCGAAAGATCAAGGACTTGTAAATGATGGTTTGAAAGCTAATAAAAAAAATTCATCGTCCAAAAGATATTGAAATATTTATAGATAAATTATCGTGAATAACTTAATTCTATACCATCCACAACTGCCACTACAACTACTACTACTGTCACCAATCACACCGAAAAAAAATAACTCATATTTCCTTTCCCAAAACCATCCTCTCTTTCGATCGACCCCACTCAAAAAAAAAGTCCTAGTAGTTACCAAAGCTTCAGCTAATTTAGCACATTCATTAGCATAGATTTGACAATCCGTTAAAACCAATTGAGTTAATGATCGATTATTATATAAAGCTTGAGCAATGGATGCTACAGCTTGTTGTAAATAATTTCCGGTTAAATCTAATCGCTGAATTCCTCGTCGTGGATATGGACCGTTATTAATATTATTATCATCATTATTCAAAGAAGTAGAAGAAGGTTGTTGCCAATACATTTCAATAGGCTCCTCATTAATCAACATGGCTCCAATCCAAGGTGCTGCATTTTGTGATATACGATTATGTCGTAAAGATAAAGTATTCAATGATATGGATTGACGTACACCGGCAGCAAGAATTTCAATCAAAGGAGCTTTCAACGAACAATGATCTAAATATAAGGTCTGTATTGAAGGTGCAATATGGACTGCATGAGATAAATAGCGTAATGCTCGTTTATCGGGAACTGTTCGAGAAAGATCGACTGTTTTAATAGCTCTAGACTATATTGGTTATTATATTGAGAGAAGGAGAGAGAAATCAAGTAAGTAAATATATATATATATATATAAAGTATTTTAAAATAAGATCCTTTTCTTTTTTTTTTACCTGACTTATATAGATGGAAATGTACTTAAAACCGTCTGCCTTGAAAGGATTGCCTGCAAGTTTTAATTCAAGGAGTCGATCTGTAATTAACAGACTATGAAGCAATATCCGAATTGTCTATTAATTTAAAAATTTTATATAACTTGGATTAGCCACTTTGGAATTTCTTGTCAAACCCATTTATATATATATATATCTCTTTTTTTTATCCCTTTTTTTTTGCCCCTGTGTGTAATAAATAATGTTGTACTACATCAATAGATATATCTAATAGCTACGCAAAAAAAAAAAAAAAAAAAACATGTGTATTATCACCATATTTTGAATAAAAGAAATATTTTACCTCATCGTTCATGCCACAGTTAGAAAGATCAAGACTGCACAGACCACAATCTAACATAAGAATATCTGCGATCGGTCCTGCATATCTTGAGTCAATCATTTGATTTTCCAAATTAATAGTTGTTAAGCTTGAGAAGCTTCTTTGATTGAAAGGTTATATTTAATAATAATTATTCCTTGAATTTTTTAGTATTTCCAATATTATTCTAATGGTAATCCCCTCCTCCTCTTTTTTTTTTTTTTACTTTATGAATTATTCATGAGAAAAATCAAATATTTACTCACCAGCTAGAGCGTAATAATTCCATAAAACTATCTAATGGCTGTTCTTCTCTTAGTCTACAAGCCCTTTCATAATATTTTGGTAATTCTCTACAAGAAAACGGGTTATCTTCTTGTTTTTGTTTATTATCGTTTATACTATTTTCGTTTTCGTCATTGTCATCAAAATTATCGTTTTGTTCTTCTTCTTCTTCAAAAGGTTGTAAAGAAGAAGAATTTGGACTCATGTCTGCTAAAATGTCATCTGGTCCATTATTATTATTATAAAGAATATATTCAGTAGTCATTTTTCTAACTGAAAAAGTTACTCGTTTTAACTCTTGTCTCGGTAATGCAGGAACGGCATAAGGATCGTCTGTAGATGAATAAAGTTTTGATTGTATACGTGTAAACCATGAACTTGTTGAACTTGTTGATGTAATCGAAGGTGGTTTTTTTATTGTCTTTTTTAAAATCCCTTTATTATTGGAAGTAGAACGGTTTGCCATTTTTTTTTTATTGTTGCTTTTTAGTTAGAGTTGTTATATTAAAAAAAAAAAAAAAGGAAACGAAAGAGAGAAAGAGAAAAAAGGAAAAAAAAAAAAAAAAAAAAGGTCCCCGCACCTAATTTGACTCTTTCAAAACTGAAGAGTACTTTTGTTCTTAATATGGAAACAATTTGCCCTCTCTTTCCTTCTTCTCCGCTATTTGTTTTAATTCTCTTTTTTGTAACAAGTTTTTTTTTTTTTAGTATTATTATTTTTATTATGCGTCGAATCGCAACGATCATTGGAACGACAGGTGTTGGTAAATCACAACTTGGTGTAGAATTATGTAAAGCTTTAAAGGGTCAAGTGATCAATGCTGATTCCATGCAGGTAATAACAGAGATACATACAGCTTTATTATTTATTCAACGTTGTTTAATAAAATTATTTTAGGTTTATAAAGGACTTGATGTCATTACCAACAAAATGCCATTTCATGAACGACAAGGTATACAACATCATTTAATGGATTTTTTAGACCCAGAAGAAGAATATCAAGTGGGTCAATTCAAACAAGATGCAACTGAGTGTGTATGTGTTCATATATATATATATATATATATATATATTAATATCTATTATTATTATTATTATATTAATACAAAACATATAAACAAATATGTATGTAGATTGAAAAATTATGCGATGATCAAAAACTGTTACCTGTTATTGTGGGTGGAACCAATTATTATATTCAATCTCTACTTTGGCATAATATGCTTATAAAGAAAGAACAAGAAATACAACGTTCACCTTCACCTTCACCTGAAAATGATCTATCAACAAAACTTTTTAATAATTATGAAGAAGAATTAGATAATTTAGAAACAAAAGAATTATATAATCGATTAGAAAAAGTAGATCCAATTATGGCGAATCGATGGCATCCTTCAGATCGTCGAAAGATATTAAGAAGTCTACAGGTAAAAAAAAAAAACGAAATTATTTTGAAACACTATTTTAATTTCATGCATAAAAATAAAAAAAATAAAAAAAATAAACTCCTTTAAACTCTTTTTTTTCTTGGGTTATACAGATTTATTATCAAACAGGTAGACCACAAAGTGAAATTATTAAAGAACAACAAGAAAATCATGATACTCATGGTATACAATCAAGGTTAATTAACTGATTTCTTTTTAATTAATGAATATGTAGTTTTGAAAAGGAATATAGGATATTTATAACATAATAACAAATATCAATTTTAGATTTTCATCATTGATATTTTGGCTATACGCAGATCCTTCAAAATTAAATCCTCGATTAGATGATCGTGTAGATAAAATGATTGAGGTATTACTTTGAGTTAAGGGGAAGAGAAAGATACATGAACGTAACAAAATAATAATACTAATAATTATTAATAGACCGGTTTGTTTGATGAAATTAAATCATTAAGAAAACGAGTGGTGGATGGAAATGTACAATTACCAGGACAAGATATTGAAAAATATCAACGTGGATTATGGCAAGCCATAGGTTATAAGGAATTTGATCCATATTTTACCGCATTGGAAGCAAACGATCAATCGGAACAAGGTAAAAAAAAAAAAAAGAATATCAGCAGTTTTTTTGATTGTTTCATTATTGTAACCAGGAATGGGATCTATTTACATTTCTATTAGATCTTGAAAAGATTAAAAAAGAATGTACAGAACGAATGAAATCTGCTACGCGACGTTATGCGAAACGTCAAGTTCAATGGATTCGAAACAAATTAATACCAACTGTTAATAAATCAAAAGATGTAAATATTTATCTATTGGATGCGACAGGTGAATTATATAAAACATTTTTATTTTGTAAGGGGGGGGGTTTAATGAATGGGTTCGTTTAATTTATATATCCTTTTACTTTACTATATTCAGATCTTGATGCTTGGGATAGTAATGTTCGTCAAAATGCGATTGATATAGCAACAGGTAACAACAACAACAACATAAAAAAGTAGAATTATATTCTTTTCTTTCCCCCTCCCCTTTTTTTCTTCTTCTATTTTGTCTCCCTATTCTAATAATCACCATTGTTTTTATTTTATCAGTATTTCAGGAGAATAAACCCCTACCAGAACCTACATCTCTTGGATCCTTAGCTGCATCTATGCTTTCACCTTCTTCTACAACAATGGAGTAAGTTATAGATACGTTAGATAAATTAGTATTATTATTATTATTTTTCATTTTTCTAATCTTTGACTTTTATCTCCCCTTGGTTGTGCAAAAAAAAAAAAAACTTCCTTTTTTTTTTGTATTACATTTTATAGTTCACAAACGCGTGCATTAACTTGGCAAAAACATACTTGTCATATTTGTCGTACAAACACAGGTGATCCTTTAGTACTACATGGTGACTTGGAATGGAAACAACATACTTCAAGCCGAGCTCATCGTAAAGGACTCAAACGTCGAAATAATGATATTGAACGAGTAAAAAGAATGAAAAATGATAATCCTGTTGATAATGATGACACAACAACAAATATAACTTCACCTATCTCTACTACTTCTTCATAATATAAATCTTCTTTTTTTATCATTACCACACTTAGATATTATAATACTAGATCTAAAAAAAAAAATACAAGAAAGATATGATCCATCTCACTACTTATATGACTGATATTATATTTTTAGATCATGTTTTTTTTCGCCTACATTATTTCATTTTAACATTTATTTTACATTCTCATCATTCTATCGCCCTCCCCGTCCTACTGTTACTTTTTTTTATTATTATTGTCATTTTTCATTTATAGTAAATAGTATTATATGTAAATAGTAATATAATTTAATCACTGTATATTTAATAATCATGTTACGTATAATTATTTTTTATAGACCAATTACATATTTATAATTAGCGATTATCATCACTATGGTTTCCAAATAAGGCTCGTTACCTGACAACATTTTTTTTATATTTTCTAGTTATCCATTCACATAATGCGCTTTAATATTCTTCATACGTATTGTTGTCAGTACGTACAATTATAATTTTCATTCTTACTATTACTATAACAAATCTTTAAAGTTTTATGTAATTCAGCTGTTTTTAATGAAAGAAAATGACATTGGTATTTTCTATTGGAAATAACTGAGATTTACTAAACTATGTGTATTACGTATATACAAAAAAAGTAATACATAGAATGATGCAAGAAATGAATGAGTAGCTTTAACCTGTCCTAGTGAAGCATCAATGAGAAAAATACAGAATGGAAAGAGGATATGATACGTACGTAAAATACAAAAGATGAAAAAAAGTTATTAATATTGCATTGTACGTATATTGTGAAAATCATTCTTTGGAGTTCAGCTCGTTGAAAACAAAGTTTGGGTTTTGATTTATTGCACCATTTTTGATTGAGTTCATCCTTAACCAATTTCTTGAAACGTTGTTGAGAAGCACCTTGCTCAAATAAATAAAGTATTCTTTGTTTTACTGATGGATGAATAAGTCAATAATATGTGGAGCTCGCTCAAAAGGTACACGTACTTTGTTTTAAAAGTTTAACTGGTTCGCACTGAATAAAAACAATCAAGCAGATTAAATCATATGTTATCATCGCGTTAATCAACGGAAGAAACAAAAATAAATGCATACTTTTAATATAGTAGGTACACGAGATTAGAAATATATTGTTCATTATTGAATTTCACAATACGTTTTGTTTATACCGAAAATATATATCAGCGACAGTGTATCTTATTTTATTTTTTTTAATTATCCCAAAATAATAACATTTTGTGGAGCGCACTTGGACATTAAAAAATATATATACTATTTACCATGAGGTGTCCTTCATCGTTGTTTCAAGTGTGTTTATTACAATTGTGATTTATACAATCATAAAATTTCAAATATATGCCGATTGATACGTATCACTCTTTTACGTAGTTCAGAAAACAGTAAATTCAGAAGAGTGTTTCGCGTTGGCTTGTTCTTATCAATTCCATTCTATCTATTTATTGGTTGTTGACTACGTAGGATACGCAGTGAAAAAAGAAATCATTAGAAAATGAAAATAAATTTTTCTTTATTCGAGGATATGCGTTGTGTGAAACATTTTATAATCTTCATGTACATTCAACTTTTTATTTTTTTATTTTATTAGCAGGTTGTTTTAACGACATTCTTTTCATTCTGGTACAATAATAACAATAATAACAAATGTAAATAAATATCTAAAATGATTTATTGTTGATTATAAATAATTTAATGCTACTACAAGACTAAGATTAATAATATGGAACGAACGTGATCGAGTCTATCATATTCGTTATTCTACTACAGGTGGCACGGGTAAGATGCCAGTTTCATAGAATGGAAGAAAATGAGAGAGTCCAGCTTGTTTTGCAATCGTTTTCATAACGCATCCATTGGAATATCTAAAGATTAAGGGTTCGGTTTCACGAGCAACCTCTTCATTTTGTATTTGTCCAATACTGATACTGAGAGATGCTTCTCCGCCAATAACTTCACACGAGGGATCTTCAGAAATTGGTTGGGTTGGGCTAAGATAGAAATGAAGAAGATCATATACTGTTTGGCCCGTTTCATTGGATATTCCAAGGAACGCTTGAAGCTCTTGACATGCCTCTGTAACCATCGGATGATTTGAATGTGATCCTGGAAGATAGCATCCAAGTTCATAATCCTCATAAGCAACATCAGCAATAGTTACAGAATACGCAAATTCTTCGTATTATAAAAAAGTAAAGAACGTGTTGTCAAAAGCGGCACAATAAATAAATTGTATAATTATAAAATTTGTTAGAATAATATTAATATTATGTGTTATTGGCGCATTTACATTCTTAAAAAGAACATATAATTTATATATACGTAATACTATTTTTCTTCTTAAACTACTTACGAGCAGTAAATTCTTGGCTTTTTACCGCTACAAAAAATGATCCGATAATTAGTGACAAAGTAGAAGATAATTTCATGATGATATTCTTATGCGTAATAAATAACTTGTTAAGTAACAGTTGATAATAAGCAACAGAAAAAAAAAAAAGGCTACGTAGAAAATATATCGCCTTTATATACATTTTTTTTAGGGATAGAGATTTTTACTGCACAGCCGGACATAATTTCAAAAAAAAAAAAAAAAAAAAAGTGATAAGGTGAGAGGTTGCATAATAACTACAGTATACTTTGGTTCTTCTCTTTTTTGTATGCCCGAAAGCATATAAATCAAGATCTGACTAAACATTAAGGAGAAAACTGTATAATTGAGTTCGAAGAAAATTCTATAGATCAACTATACCGCTTTCTTTATAACTATGAAGGAGAGAAGGAGTGAAAACGGGAGGTATGGAGCAAAAACGAGGGGAATGCAGAGTAAGGACCCGTTTTATCTTTACAGTAACGTAATACTAAGATTATAGAATTTTCCCCCTGCAACTAAGTTGTCTTGTAAAAAATGTACGTAGCCCCTAAGTTTTCACGAACTTACATCTTTAAGTTATACATCTTTTCACATAGAATCCTCACTGTTAGACAGTAATTGTAATATTTTTATAACTTTTCAGTATTGAGTTACAGATAAATATTATATATTTTATAGAATTTGATCAAGTGCTTATAAACAAAACAAAAAAATATGTATTGATTCTATATACATTATTTTATTAATCAAACTAACAAATTTAGCAAAAAAAAACTACAAAAATTGGTGGCGTCGAATAACAAATAAAAATGTTTATTTATGACACTCCTTCTTTCCCCCCCCCCTCTCTATCTAAAGTAAGCTATATAATACTTTATAAAATGTACAGTATGTAATATTTAATATGAGAATTACTACGGGCGTAGCATGGAGGGGTCATGTTAGTGTCGCTATTGTACGCTACGCCCCTAGTCTGACTTTGATCCATTAAAACCATCCTCACTTGGACAATTGCTTCTATCTTTTTCATTGTTGGTTTGGATTTTTTTTTTTTGAATATAATGCTTAACGAAGATGGTTTTAGATGATATCCTCTTTGTCATTTTTATAATACTGTTTATAATACAAGAATTTATAGAAGTTTAGTTTATAGATGAACATGTAGTACGTAGGCCATTTAATACGATTATTTAGAGAGATGAAAAATAAGATGATAGATTCTCGAAATAATTTGTACATATGAAAACAAAAATTTATTAAGGTACTAATTATATACAGTAGTTATATCAGGATATTGTCGTGTTACGGATAGTATTAACATAAAAAATAATGTAAAATAATAAAAGTTAATAAAAAGAAGAAATAATAATAATAATGTAAGATAATCAAAATATCGAAAGTTAATAAAAAGTCAGTATAGGTACATATATATATATATCAAATTCGTCTTGTACAATATTTTCTGGTAAACATTTGAGCCAGACGTTTGAATGCCATACAGGACTGTTACTGCGTCTTCATAGTAAGTCTTGTTATTATCTGCCTGAATCAGTTGAGTCCCACATTCTAGGGCAATAGTATTTGTTGGATAAGCTGTATTATTTAGATAATATTGGTACAGTGTCTGAAGCAACTATTTTTTTTGGATGAATGGGTTATACATATATTATCTTGATTAATTGCTTACTGAATTATAGTTTCATTACATGTAGAGTATCCTTTGTTATTTACCAGCATCATCACCAGAGTTACACCTATCCAGAGATTCATTTTCACCTTTATTACCTCACTGTTATTTTCAGTCTTTATTGTTTCCTTCTTTTTCAATTGTTATTTTATTATTAAGTCTACCCTTACAGAATATAACTAACAGCAGTGGCCCATTTTCTGTAAATTAATGTAAACCTATAGCAAAAGTAATTGTCCAAGTGGGGATGGTTTTAATGGATCAAAGATCAAAGTCAGACTAGGGGCGTAGCGTACAATAGCGACACTAACATGACCCCTCCATGCTACGCCCCTAGTCGGGCTTTTGCTACGCCCGTAGTAATTCTCTTTAATATATGTTGAGATAAAGAAACACATTTCGAATAAAAATAATCACTACCATAATACTGCAGGATCACTACTCGCAGTAAAATTCTCAAAGGAAAGTTACAGAAAATAATCTCCATCTAGGTACAGAACTGGAAATTGAATTTGATCATATACTGTACAAAATAAAACGAGTTCCTTAGTGGTGGGCATAATGTTTTTATCTTTAAAAAAATCCATGAACAGCCAACGATTAGATGTTCCATCACAACAGCTTATATTTTCCATCCTTGATAAATAGACACACAATTTACGTATTAAGAGGGAAAATGTCTGAGTGAGAACGAAGAACATGATAAAAAAAAAATGGTAACCGAGTTGTTTCACATACAAATAGGATTTTTTTGTAAACGCAAGAGCAACGTTATTTTTTCTTCCTACTTTACATATTAACGCTGAATTTACCCATCCGCGACAACAGACAGCGCATTGAGACATTTTTGGAAGCATATAAAAGTTTTTTAAAAAAAACACCAGTGTTGAGTATTATTTTGAGCTGAATTTTTTTTTAATCTCTCTTCAATCAATTTCAAATGGATCCTACTATCATCAATGCCTTTAATCAAATCGCTCAATAAGCTGTAGCGATGATTGGTTCATTAGTAGAAGCCAAAGTGGAAGTAGTATTAGCAGTAATACTGTTCTTGTTCATTTTTATTAAAAGTGGAAAGCGACATTTTTATTTTACAAACACTCAAACGTTCCTTGTAATTTTACAAGTTTTCTTAAGAAATTTACAAGCTTTGCATTTTACATGCTTTTTTACAAAGACGGTTGCGAGCATAAATTTGTAAAAAAGTTGGAAAGCTTTTTTTTTTTACAAGGACGGTTGCGAGTGCTCTGACTATGTCCAAAACATTGTAAAGGGCGGACAGCCGAATCTTGAAACTTTTTTCAACAACAATCAAAATCACGCTGCTATTGACAACTGGTTTTCTCAATTTACCTCTCCAACAAAAGCAAAAAGCGCCTTTTTACGTAAATTTCGTAGTATTCAATCAATGGCTCAACATAAAGGAAGATCTGTAACACCAATACTAAGCGAGGAAATACGTGAACGGTTCGAGGTAAACAATAATAGTGATAGTAAAAGTAATACATGACTTAACATATGTAATATAGTAACATGATATTTATAATGTTGGCTAACATAAAATTGATATCAAATTACTATTATAAGGTACAAGCCAAAATACTACCACCAGTACTACTTCCAATGTCACCCCAGCTACGAGCTAGTGCTGCGGCAAATAAAAACCATGGGTCCGATGGTTATATGGGGGGAGGAGGGGAGGAGGGATAAGAAGAAGAAAATGATGATGACAATAATGTTGACGAAATGAATATTGGTATTGGTCGTTGTGCCACATCATGTTGCTTTTTCCTGCCACTAATGATGATGACATGGTTGAAATTTTTGGCGCTTATAATTGGATGATTATTATACCGCATGAAAAGACAAGTATTTTACCAGAGAAAATCACATTCGGTACAACATTTTATGTTGAAATCAAAGAAATTATTGATGTAAGTTGGCAGATGAAGTGAAAGAAAAGAAAAAAAGAAGAAGATATACTTACTGGTTTTTTCCATCTATAGCAATTAAAAGAAAGTGACAAGTAATTTATCTCACCAAAAAGAAGCGGGATGATAAGTAACAAAAAAGCAAACCGGGAGTAATAAGTGATTTATAGCCACACTTTTTTACAATTTTTACTTAAGAAAAATTTTGGATCGTAACAAGGCTCATATTCTTTTGGGTAAACATGATGGACTGAGCGGATGGCCACAATATCCATATTCTGAAGATGCTAATCAATTGGTAATTTGCTACAAATCCTACATCTCATACTCTATTTGAAAATAACATTATACTAACGAAATTTAACATTAGTATTGATAAATTATTCAAGACTGAAAAGCATTACATTGTAAAGGAAACTGAACTGATCACCAATTATTTGGATCCTGTTCTAAGCCCGATTTTCCATGACCCGGACAACAATCGACTTTTCCGGTGGGAAGTCCAAAAATGGTGTACTAATAACATTAAAAACTTTCACCGTTCCAATAATAATATCTGAAGTTTTACTCTTCATAGCATTGTAGTGCTGTTGCCAAAAAAACTTCTCAGCAAAATCATTTTACATTTCATCCATATTTGGGTTGATTTCGTATTTTCACGAAAATACGAACTCGCGAAACTCTTTAATACCTTTGTATATATTAGTCTTCTTTCGGCAATTTCAATCTTCAAATTATCAATCACAGGTATTATCATGTTAACATGGAACGCATATTAGAAGTTCATATTTCATCACAACTCATTCTTACCACACTATATAGTACGTAACTTTTGTTTTTAATCCCATTTTTCGTATGCTCTCCCATGATTTATATTAGATATCACGCATCTTTTCTTCTCTTTTTTTTTCCACATACCGTAAATCAAATCATATATAATATGCTTTGCTTTCCCCTCTTCTACCACTTTATTTTATATAATATTTGGACGATCGTCACCTCAAATAAATCTAAAACGTTTTTTATTCCTCCAAAAAATATTATTTGACACGTTTTTTACACCATGTATATAAGTAAAAAAACAACGATAACAGCAATATCGGCGAGGTAACTTAAAATGGGCGAAATCCTTTTTGTTTTTTGTTTTACGTACGTAATAAATTTGAATAACAAAAAAAAAAATGTCAAGCAGTACAATAACCGCTTGCATTCTCGAATTCTTGTATAGACATGAATATCAAGACCCACTAAGTATGATACGATTTAATATCAGCCAATAGCTCTCTAATAAGCACCCCAGCAGCTTTTACTATTGAATATATAATATGTAGCAGTAATATATATACTACTTTATATATGTGTTACTCTATAGTAATAGGTAGTTCCGTTCTCATTTCGCCACATCTTTTTATATTCAATGCTATTTTTTGCTCAGCTTGACAATTGTCACTATATATCATAAATGTGTTCAGGTGATCAAGTCGTTTTCAATTTTGAATTCACATATAAATACCAAAAAGAACACATTCCATTAATATCTCATATACCTAACATATATATATTTATCTGGAAGAAAAAGACAAGTTAAATGATGGATCCTGTATCCGTTTATATATTGATAACTTTCCTTATTATATCACCAACTGTACTCTATATTTTATATACTTTTCGAAAGTGTTTATATAATTGTATATGTATTCTATTTGCTGGTATAGGTAAGTGACATATAATATATTTAGTCCAGGAACAAAAGCTTTATAATTCAATGACATATAATAATAGTAATAAAAATTCTAATTTTTTTTTTCAACATAGGTCAAATATTATATTGTATTCGAATATACCATTTAATATATTACTTGACACCAGATGAATTCAAGAATGATTCAGAACAGCCTTTAAAAGATCGACATTTACTAAATGCACTTTTATGTCATTGCTGTAATTCCTCATTGTTATTATTTCAGTTTCACCACTGTTGGAATCGAATCGTTGTTGACAGATTTCGTAATCTATTTGATGGTCTCTGTAGTTGTATTATAGAACGGCGGCAAACAAGGAATAACAATGACAATTTAAAACTTCCAATATCTCATCTCTTACCCCATTACAAGAGGAATTCAACAATAGAACAAAATCAAAAAGATATGTGTAATAATAAGGAGATACGTCCTCTTGAACCGGCAGTAATTTTAACAATTCCACCACGTACACCTCCAATGTCCACAACAACAAATACTTATTATGCGTCGCCATAGCAATTTTCTTCAAGAACAACAATAGCAACATCTTTTTTTTTTTATCAAACATTAATAATGTTTCTACATAGATAAAACTTCAACTGATAATTTGATATTTTGGTAGAAACGATGCCCAACTTGAAAACATTCATTGGTGTCTAAAATTATGGCTAATGGCTCAGGAAATTTGATACAGTGTCAAAGACAATACATAAGTCAAGTACTGTAGTGTAAAATAAATAAGTTTAAAGGTTTTATTTACCATATGTATAAATATTAATCATTGCATAATGTACAAAATTCATAATAAAACATTTTTAATTCACTTTATACATATTTTATTTTCATTTTGTATTAAACAGAAAAAAAAAGATACGTAACAGTTTATTATCTTAATAAATCGTTCAAATCATTTTATAATTGTCACTACATATTCCTTTTTTTTTAATGTATTGTGGACCTATATTCATGGTGTGTTACCAGAGCTTCTTGTATTGTTTTTTGTTTAATTTCAAAAGTCCATTCCTTTTTTGCGACATGATCTAAATTATTTAAAAATAGTTTGCCTTGATCCGTTTCCAAAAAATCAGGCGAAGCATCAAAGAAACAATTGAGTGTAAAATGTAACTTGTTCATTGTTTTACCATTTTTTCGCATTATTTCTAAAAATTCTTGTACGTTATCCAATTTGATTTTATCTGGTTGATCCAATGTTAATTCTTCAAGAAGAACCTTTTGTTGTTGTTGTTGACATGCTGTACTACTTGATATTGACGTAGTACCAATAGTAGTAGTAGTAATAGTAGTATCATTATATTCTTCTTCTTTCCCAGCAATAACATTTAAAAGTAGAGTTGTATCAAATGCTGGTAAATTTTTCCCAATAGTCAATTTACAAAGTGATCGATTAGGTTGAAGATATGACATTTGATTTAAGAATTGTCCTAATCCTTTGGATGTGAAATTAAAACAGTTTTCCAACTTCAATTCTTCCAAATGAACCATATTCGTCAATGCTAACAGGATATAATCATTAGCATTGTAAAGAGATTCTCGTATATGAAAATAGCGTAAATTTGGGAATAGGGTTGGAGAACCAATGAATTCAGGTAATCTAGTAAAAGAATCTGTCGACTCATATCGTAAAGTAAGATGCGTTACGGATGGAAAACCACCCCTGGAGGTTAGATAGTCAATTACTTCTGGTTTAACAAAAGCATCACCTGCTAAATCCAATGATGCTATTGTACTTTGGATGTGATCTTGACCAATAATATGAGTAATGAGAGATGGTGCAAGTCGATACATACTTAATGAATCATGGAGTAAAATATCCATCAAATTACTGTTACTTGTGTCTTTTTGTTTTGGAGTATTATTATTGCTATTGACAACTAGTGGCAGTGGTTGTTGTTGTACATTTCCTATTTGTCGTCGCTCATGCAATTCACTAATATCCAAATCTCCTAGATAATGATTATTCCCAGATAATGCCAACGATATGAGCTGTGGGCAATGTTGATGTAGCATAGACATAAATGTGGTCGCATTCGTTTGTCGACTTAAATCTGGAAATAATAATGCTAATCGTTTCAAATTGGGTGCTAACTTGAAATAAGGTTCTGGGTCAAAATTACTTTGATCCATACTGAGTGTGAGACTGGTCAAATTATGATTTTGGAGTCTGGTCATTTTCTTGATTGATTTTTCTGCTGCTTTAGGAGATACAGCATAAACAAATGTAAAATTCACAAGGTTGGGACAATGGTGTAAAAATAAATCTGGAGTAACATCCGTTGGAAATCTTTCAAATTGAATTTCTCCACGAGGTGGTGTAAAACATATGCTTGTTAATGTGTTGCTGCAGTTGGATAAAAGCCGTGATATGTTGGTCATTGATAATGCTTCAGTGCGTACTTCGACTATATCGATTATTCAGATAGATGATCGCATCCCACGCCCCTCCCCATTAGTTTTCTGTATAACATTCATTAAATAATAATTATTATAATATTGAGTAATGGTAGATAACATACTATCTTGGATTGCATCGCATTTTAATTCATTCAATAAAAAGTCTTCCACCGCGTGCCAGGGATCACCATTATAATAATCAACAATATGCACTCGTTTAACAAAATGAGATGCAATATAAGGTTTATAAGGTACCAAATCAGGTACAATAGTGTGTTCATCGTCCGTTGATAAATTTCGCCACATACCAGGCCAATTTAATATCATGAATCGCCATGCCTTACAAGTCATACTCGATTCAAGACGTTGTTGAAACGTTAAAGATTTCAAAATAACTTCTTGTATTTCTATAGGTAGGGATGGAATGCCAACAATGTAATTATCAATCATGGTGGTTGTTTATAGTGTTAACTAAAAAGAAAAAAAGGTATAAGGAAGATAAACTATGTGATTTATACAAGAAGGAACATTAATAGTTAAAAATAAGATCTACTGCGCCATGAAATTTTTTTTTATAAATATTAGGTTACACTGTTGCACTAGATGAAGCTTTGCCAAGAAAAAAAAAACATGTATTAATATATATTTATATTATATAAACACAAAAAAGAAAGATTTGTATGCTGGAAAAGAAGGGAAAGGGGATAGAACGGGTATAAATAAAAATCAATAATTATCAAGATTATGTAATCAATCACCACTTAATTCTACTAAAGATAGTAGGTGGTGTATTTGCATCTGGTTCATATTCTCTTGCTTTTGCCTTGATTCCTTCAATAATATCCTTAAGAGCAGCCTTATCCAAATCATCTCTTTTACTTAATATATCTTCAACAAAAGCCAATGGTACATCTGGATAAGCTTGTCGTAATGAATAATAATCCACAAATATCATACGGCGATTACTTTTCAATATAGTATGAACCTTGTCAATGACATCAAATCGTTCTTCTAATTCCTCCATCGATTTGTATTTGGCAAAGAAATTAAATGATAACCGAACATCATTTTGAATCTTGTCAAGACATACTTCCATTTGAAATTTAGCACCTTTACGTCGCATTGCTTCCAAATACAACATGATAAATCGTTCCAACGTATCGTTCATTAATTTGTTGAATAAAAACTCGTTAAGATGAGCAGCAAAATCCTGACAGTAATCCTTTAAGGTTTCAATGACGGAAGGAATCAAAGGTTGTTCATACCATCGAGATGTAAACAATTCATGGAATACAGGTTTGATATCATTAAATGTCACCTCCAAAAGAGCTTCACGACCACTAGCAGCAATTTGCATATATCCTTCCACAGCCATATTTAACTTGTCTTCTACCTGACCCTTATATTTACTCTCCACCTGAGGCATAATACGATTCAATATCTCTTCTGCAAAATCAGCACATTTGATTTGATCATTGGACATCGCCATGACATATTCCACAAAACCTTCTGGTGCTTGTTCGGGTTCATCCAATTGTTTTCTTGTTTCTGAACCCAATAATTTTTTCCAAAAAGATTGAGAATCCTTCATCACCTTGTGACATTCATTCACCACCAAATATAAAAGTTTGCCTTGATTGGCATCAGCCGCCACATCGATTTGTTGATTAATGATTTGAAACATATCTACAGCACCTGTCATACCATATTGACCATCACTTGTCATTTCAGGAGGTTGATTACGTTGTACAAAATCTCTTGATTCAGTAGACATCAAATTAGAAGTCCATTCGACGAGTTTGGTACGAACCAATTTAAGATATTCATCGACCAGCGATTGTTCTTGACCATCCAAAAGTTGAGGTTCCAATAATTCTTCAGTGACACCTAATCGGGTACTCATGGTAGAATAATAATCACGAACAAATCGAAGAAGACGTAAAATGGTACCGGCATCCAAGTCTTGATCCACCATATAATTTAAAAAATCATAAGTATGTCGATGGTATTCCAATACAAAATAAGGGAAAATCTTGTATTTTTTTGGGAACTTGGGAACAATTTCATCAAATACTAATTCAAGATCATTAAAGATAAAGTCTGTAGCATCCAATGCACCCATCCAATCCTCATTCTCTTTATAAGGGGCTAATTCTTCTTCAAACCTTTCCCGTAATGATTGATGAAGTTGTTCAAAAAATTCGACACGGTAAGATTTAATTGTACGTGGATTACCCTCAGCTAATCTCCATCCTCCTTTTCCTTGTAAATCTTGATGACTTGTTTGAGCTTGTTTCGCTGCCAATGCCTTTTCATCCGCTTTCTCTTCTAGTTCGATAATTTTAGCTAATTTGACAATCGTAGGTCCACAATCGCGTTCGACAAGAAGTAAAAGGTTACGTGAAATTTCCCATAAATATTGAGTAAAATTGTCAGATAAAACATCGAGACGTCGAAAATAAGTTTTTAAAGTAATGATAACATCGTGAGGTGAATCACGTGCTTGATGCATGGTTTGATCTCGAAACTCTTCAAGTTTGAAAAGATGATAATGAACATGTAAAAGTGGAGAATCATAAAGAAGGATATCATGTTGCATAGGTGCAAACATTTGTTCAATGTCACTGAGACGTTGATAGAGTTCTTGTAGTGCTTGCACTTTTTGTTGTGTTGCTACAAAATTTTGGTGAATACGTGACACCTATATATTCAAATATCCAAAGTTATATCTTATTTCTTACAGTTCCTTTTATATACAAGAAGAGGGGGTGGGGTTATAAACGAACCTTTTTAATACGAGGAAAATCTTTAATCATGGATTGAGCATCATAACATAACCGATCAATTAATTGCATATTATCCTTGATTTTTTCACTATTATCTCTTGATGATGCTAATGTTTCCAATCCACCTTGAACATTATCAAGTTGTGTTTGTACTCCCGTATTCAATTGAGCATCAATAGAAGCTTTTTCTTTTGCAATTTTACGTGCCAATGGACCCACTTTTGTATTTAAATCATCTGGATGTTTAAGTAGCTCTGCTAATTTGGCAACAGCAACTTCTTTTGCATCCTCCATCCCGGAATATAATATAGATATATATATTAAAAAAAAAAAGTAAGCTGGGATTTTATTTAAGCTCTTTCTTTGCAGTTATTTAAAAGTATTGTATGGGTTACACAAACTAAAAGAAATCGCACGTTTTAGTTGCTTAAAATTTTAAGAGAGGAGTTTTTTGGTTTCCCTTTCTCTCTTTTTTTTTTAGTTCCTTAATTGTTGTTATTTGAAAAAAACTGGTTTCCTTTATCTTTTTTTTTTTTCAATAAGAGGCTAAATGACCTATTCATCACCTTTTGCTTCTAGACATTCGTCTATTTCTTCTCCTCAACAATCAACAACAATATCGAGTAGAAACACTAGTGTTCTTCTTACAGAAGCTGCTTTAAATACACATAATTTACGTAATTCTCCAACAACGGCACGAACTTCATTTAATGTCTTACGCGATTTTGACAACCATGACGACGATGATATAAGTTCTGAATCAAGTGATTCATCAGCGGCACCTCCACCTGAATTTACTTTTAATCAAATGGAGCCAGAAGATGTCAACAATAATGGCAATAATAATAATAACAATAATAATACTACTACAGAGCGTTCTATAACAAGTATTAGTAACCCCATTGTAAGCTTAAAAAAAAGGGGGTTAGATTTTATGTATGAAAAGAAAAAGGATCTTTAAAAAAAAAAGTGACTCAATTCTTTTTCTTATTATATATATAGCTCACTACAATGTCCTCTCCACCACCTACTACAACAACACCGTTAAAACGTTCACCTTCTTTAGTAAGTGAAATATAACCTACCTTTTATCTTGAGTATGCACCTGATCTTACTTTTATTTTTATTATAGCAATCTTTAACACGATCGACATCATTAAATACACCAGAACGATCAACAATACCAAAAACACCTAAAACAAAACGATCTAAATTCAGTTTTCATCGTAAACCTGTTCGACCACTTGGAATCAATCCTCTCAATAGTAATGATACAAACAGTCCTATTGGAAGTCCTGGTTCAACTACCCTTGGAAGTTTGAACAATGATTTGTCAGTTTTATTCAATGATAATAACAATAATAATAATAACCATCCTATCAACATCAGCAATAACAGTAGTAACCAAAATCACCCTTATACTAATAATAACAATAATAACAATAGTTACAGTAACAATTCGATAACAACGACAAATTCATCTATTTTAACACCATCAATTATTCCACCATTAAACTCAACTTTAAAACGACCGTTAAGTAATAATAATAGTAATATTATTAATGACAATAAAATACTAAAAAAAGAACATGGTCATCTTCATCATCGTTCTAGTATTAGTTCTGATTCAAGTTCAAGTTCTCCACCTCCTTTATCTTCAATTCGTCAATCAACACCAATTCTACCAAAAGCAATACCGATTATACAACAACAACATCCATTACCTACTACACCGAAACCCAGTGTATCAATATCATCGCCTGCACCAAGTACTCCTCCACGAGCCCTCGTAAAAACATCAACGCCTTCTTCCCCGCCTTCTTCATCTATTAAAACAGAATCCCCTTGGGAAGTCATTATTGTAAGTTAACAGTAATAATAATATGCATTTTTTTTCTCTGTTTGACAATTATAAGGGATGATACAAAAGGGTGCAAAAGAATGTATAGATTAGGCAAAAAAAAAGGGGGGAAAGGAAGCAAGTTATATATATATATATATAAATACATTGACTAAATCAAACATATTGCCTTTTTATATATAATCATTTAGTTTCGAAAAAAAGAATTTTACCAAGTTCATCTTATAAAGACAGGAGGTTCCAGCCGTGTCTATAAAGTAATATGCAAAGAGACAGGCAATATATTTGCACTGAAGGACATACAGATGAGTCGAATGGAAGCCTCTAAATTCGAATCATATGTAGATGAAGTCATATTGTTACAACAGTTACAAGGGAATAACTGTGTAATAAAATTAGAAGATTATGAAGTAGAGCATAAGAAGTACCGATTAAGGATGGTAAGAAGAAGAAAAAATGATGGATTGTGTTTTAATAAATGGTGTATAGAGAATTAAAATTATTACTGTTATATGGATTTTATTAACTTATTGATTTTATGGATTGATCTATCTATCTATTATATAGTTATTTGAGTATGGAGAGATTGACTTAGCAAGCTATATTCATAGAAATAAACTTAATATTTATGACATACGGCATTTCTGGCGGAAGGTAAAACAGTGAATAGACTGTTTTGATTAATATTTGGAGTTTAGTTAATGAATATATTTTTCTGTTTTTGTTTTTTTAGATGGTAGAGGCCACGAAATTATTACATGAAAGAAAGATTGTTCATTCAGATTTAAAACCAGGTAATTTTGTTCTAGTGCGTGGTAACGTAAAAATTATTGATTTTGGTATCGCCAAAGCCTTGACAGATGGAACCGTTAATATCAAAAGAGAAACTATCGTAAGTTAATTTAATAATTGAAAAAGAAAGGAAGAGGAGGGATGTGTGGTTTAAGTATAAAAATATGTCTAATGAATATTAATTTGCATATTATAATAGTATGGTACTCCCAATTATCTCGCTCCTGAAGCATTATGTGATATTTTCGATGGTTTGGAAACCAATGATGATGACTATATTGATGATGAATATGAGGATTATCGTAGAGTGCTGTATAAGGTATATTTTTGGCTTCTTTTTTTTTTAGAATTATCACTGTACTAGTAAACATAATGAAAAAAAGGAGATTGATTAATATATATTTTTTAATGTTAATTCTTTAGCTTGGTCCACCAGCGGATATATGGGCCTTGGGAATCATTCTTTATCAAATGGTTTATGGACTAACACCTTTTCAAAAACATCCAAAAAAAGAAGAAGCAATTCGTAAAGCATCTGTTAAATATCATCCTACAAGTCATAATAATGAAGTTGTACCGCCAGAACTTGAGAGTGCAATAGAATGGTGTTTAGAAAAAGATCCAAAAAATCGTCCGTCAGCGGATTCTTTGCTACGACATACATTTTTACGTTAAATAACTTTTCTCTTTTCGCTCTATACTTTAACTGCATCTCTTTCTAAACGCCCACACAGAAAGACGAACATTTAATTTCTATCATGTACCATCATCTAAACATTTTAAACGCCCACACGTATATACACCCACATACACAGCAACAATAATAGCAATAGTAGCCCCATAACCATTTCTAACTACTATTATTAATACTTGTAGATATTTCATCCTCCACTTCCCCCTTCCTCTATATACCAAAAAAATATGGAAGTAGAAGAAAAAAAAACTCAATCCATTATTGTATCATAAGACGACTCTTTTTTAAAGTTCTATTTGTTTTTTATCTTTATTAGAATTATTATTGAAAAGCTCAAGAAATTACACCTTTTTTTTTTTTTGATATTATAATTAGTTTATATGGTTTACTTAAAAAATCAAAGGTATTGTCTATATAATCCAAATATTGTGTGTTCTTTATTAATTAATACTTGTAATAATTTTTGTCTGTGTGGCCTTTTATGGTCGATTGAAGATTGGTATCTGCTGTTATAGAATTATTGAAAAACTACTTAGAATTACGTGACCCGTGATTTTTGAAATTACTTACGTAATTACTCTGGATCCTTTTTTTTTTTTTTTGGTAATTAGTTGGGTAGAAAAACTCTATATATTAGTTGCAAAAGATTACGTACGTATGTATCGCTGTACAAAGTGAAAATAATAGTGACAGATGAGTGCAATAAAAGGAAGTAATTGAATTATAAACTATCAAACGTTTATTTTATAAATATAATCATGTCAATATGATATGACCATCAACTTATTAATACTTAATTCATTATTTAGTATAGAATTCCGATAGGTAAGATGTGTGGAGAAAAAGTATTATTATTATCAAACAGCAGTACTGTAATATGTAAAAAAAAGAGAAGGCTGTAGTAATCCTAGCAAATACGTATAAGATGTTTTCAATCGTCTAAATTTTTTTAAAATGATAACATTCGTTTATTAATAATATGTACTATTCATGCTCCCCATAGTTAAAAGGAAAATTATTTTATTTAAAATATAGAATATAAGTCTGGATGTTGCAAAAGGTCTCTTTTTACAATAAAAATGTTTTACAGTAACCACTACAGTATATTTATTTCTGCTGTTACTTTAATTTTTCCACCTATATATTGAGCTGGCCTACGTACCATATTATTGTCGAAGTGTAAAAAAGGTGCAATGATATGCAATAGACAATTACCCCTTTTTTTAAGCTATTTTTGCCATCTTTATTTTTTTCTGTATGTACGTACGTATGTGAAGGAATTCAAAAAAAAACTGTACGTACGTAAAAAAGGAGCAATATTAAGTTACTTCAGATTTACAGTGTATAAGAATATCAAGAAAAAGAAAAAAACAGAAATTTTATATGCATGCATATATGTTAAATACATTCAACATACCCTCTCTCCTTATTTACATGAAGATCTTTTTAGCATGAAAAGCAAGAAATAATGTATAATCAAGATTTTGAAATTATAAGTACCCTTTTTTTCGGGTTTCTTTCTGTACTTTTCATTTGTGATTATTATACGTATATTTTTTTTTGGCAATAGATAATTCACAAAAAAAAATTACCCAGAGCATAATAATATAAGGTAAGTATTACAATAAATTATTTATATTAGATATTATAGAATTAGAAAAAAAAAATTCTGCTACTATATGCGTATGTGCACCTGTATATATATATAATAAAAAAAAATTCGCCAACATATTAATTAATTTTATACATGGTCCACAATCTTCTTTTATTCTATATGTATAGAGAAAGACTATGTCGCATTCCTTAGCAACAAAAACTGATCATATAACTAAAAGCAATAACAAACAACATGCATCCATAGTGATAAACAAAGAAGAAGATAAAGAATGGAATCATTCTTCATCATCAAGTGATGATAATGATAACAATAACTTTGATGGAAAAGAATTACATTATGGCTCTTATTACGAATGTGCAATCATTACAATTTCTTTTTTAGTCTTGATGACGAGTTTTGGTATCGGCAATTCATGGTAATATACAACAAAGAAGAATACGTATACATACATACATACATATATATTATTTAAGAGGATAATAGTTACATGTGATATGAAGTTTAATTGATTAAAATTGTTAATTTTTAGGGGTACGTACGTAATACAATTTATTTTTTGTTGTAATAATATAACATTTAATATAAGACATTGAATAGGTATTAACAAGGGTCATTATTTATACTAAAATATGCATGATACGTATCACATAATGTATACTTACTTTGTGTAGGTGTTTTTCAAGCTTATCTTGATGAAAATGTTTTTGGTGAAAAAGGAAAACAAGTACCTAATGCTGGACTTCAGTTAAGTTTCGTTGGTACATTGGGTTTATGCTTTGAGCACTCGATGGCTCCATTAAGTGAAGTTATACGTTCTACGCGCGGAGCAAAAACGGTACTTTTTGTCGGTACAATATTAATTTTTGGTGGTCTGACAGTTGCATCCTTTGCTAAAGAAGTTAGTTATTTATATATACCTAGAATTATATATAAACATATATAAGTTATGATGTATTGTGGCCCTTTAACTCTAATGCCAGATCTGTTCTTATTTATTTGTATACGTAGATCTGGCATCTTTATTTGTCCCAATCTATTCTATTTGGTACTGGAACGTCATTTTTATTTTCTGTAAGGATTCAATTACGTATTTCAGTTAATCTTTTCATTTTTTATATTCATTACACAATAATTAATACTAATGCAATAGTAATAGACTATACAAACGGTAATACCACATTATTTTCCACGAAACCCAGGGCTCGTTTTAGGAGGTATTGCCAGTGGTGCTTCCGTTGGAAGCTTGCTTATACCACTCCTTGCTACAATGATTAATGATAAATTGGGAATTCAGTGGTAATAATAATAAAAATAACAATTTGATGTATTTTTTTTTTGTAATACAGAGTTGTTATATAATTATTTATTATAACATTATCATTTATTTCCTCAATATATCTATAGGACTTATCGTATTTTAGGATGTGCTAATTTGATTATTGATATTTTAGCGTGTATGATCATAAAAGATCATTCGCACAATACCAATATCCGTTCTGAAGAAAAATCATCAAAAAGTACCATGATAAGATTAGATGTATTCAAAAACAAGAATTATTGTATATGGTGTTTATCTGCTTTCATCCAAGTAGCTGCATATTTTATACCATTATTCATTATTCCATGTAAATACTAAAAATTATTATATATAGTAGTAATATAGTTCACGCCACATTTTTATCAGTTTAATATGTAACAAGAGCAAACATTATTAATTTATTTTTATTAGCCTACGCCGCATATACCGGACTCTCAGATTCAAAAGGTGCATCATTAGTATCAATAATTAGTGCAGCAGCTTTTGTTGGTCGTATCTCTGCAGGGTACGTCATTCACCCTGTTTAACTGTTTTTTTTATATTACTATTATTGTCAATTTATATATGGGTATACGTAAAAGGTCTAAAAATTCTCGTTCTTGCTTTTTAATTATATATATATATGCTTCATAATTGATATTGTATATAACACACATATTATCCCATGTAGTTTTATCGCTGATCGGATTGGACCTGTCAATATTAGTATTATTTTTACATCTATTGCCGGATTGAGCTGTTTGGTCATTTGGCCGTTTTCATTCACCTATTCAACATTGATTGGTTTTGCTGTCGTATTTGGTCTTACTTCCGGAGCTTATTATTCTTTGGGTAATATAAAAATATAATCATTTCCAGACGATCAGATGAGGGTGGAGAAGTTATTATTTATTGACCACTTTTTTTTTCTTCTTCTTTTTGGATCACTAATTGATAGGTTCACCTATTGCTGCATCCATATTGAAAACAGAACAATTTTCGTCCGGTGTGACAATCACACTGTTAATAGTTGGTATATCTGTATTTGGACCAAGTCTTGCAAGTGCTATTGATACTGCAGGTGTTTCAGACGAGCCATACTTTACATTTAAAATGTTTACGGGAACAGTTACAATAATTTCCGCTGTTATCACGATCTGGCTTAAATTCTCTATGAAACATAGTATTTTGGCTAAGGTGTAAATAATAGAATTGATAGAAAACATTCTTGAATGTATGTTCTGTTTTTCTTTAAACTATTATCACGTACATGCTATAATTGTTTATAGGATTCCAAAAAAAAAAAAAAAACAATAGTTGCCATAAAAAACCTATTTTTCATCATATACGATAAAGGACATACAATACAAAAGTAAAAGACAAAGGAGTTTGTTAGTCTTTCATATTCACTTGTTGAAATAAAAACTATCCTTAAAAAAAGTTCACGGGGCATAAAAAAGAAGAGATTTTTTTTTTTCGTGTCAAAAAAGAATTAGGTTGTGACATTCCATCGGCATGGCAATGACTCCTTAACAACAACGTTATATTACTATATTAACAAACACGGTTTTTTTTAGGTGGTTATAATAAAGTGACACTTGTCCAAATTTAGAACAGTTAAATCACATGATCCAATTTTACCAAGACAATGGGAGTCTTTGCTGAGGTTCCATGGTTTTTCTTTTCTCATTTCAACACTTTCCACGAACGAACGAAAAAAAAAATATTAACATTGTGCTTTCTTGTTTTCTTCTTTCTTTTCGTGTAGAAATTTTGACCCTACTTTTGATCTGTAAGCTTCTTTTTGGTAAAGAAAGGTATTATCATTGAGAGCATTGCAGTTCATTTATAGCGGAATCTACACGTCTCGCATAGGAGTTATGTATTTTGCATACCTTTATTTCCAATCTACCGTGTACTGATCATTCATTTGATCCTACCTTAACTCCATGTCGAATTGTTTTTTTTTTCAAATCGTTATCTAGCGCAACTCTGGTCTTTTGGTTGAGATTCACTCCTGATTGTGTTCAGAACGACCGCGAGCTCATTGGCCACTTTAACCATGTCCTCAGCACGAATGGTTTTGGTACCTTTGACACGTCCTCCAACTTTTTTTTTTTTTTATCCATTTTTTTTTTATCCATTTTTTTTTTATTATTTTTATTATTCCTTACTTTGTTGAAGCATGAGCACAAGGTGGCCACAGAGTCATCATCAAGGCCCGAGCATACCCAAGGACAAGAACGATTACTTTGGTGTTCCCCTAAATTTCTCTTCTTGAGGAATGAGGGAAAAACAAGAAGGCAGATGAAATGAACACAGACAGTAGTAGTAGTTGTTTAAAATGATGACATTAAATCATTGCTAATGTATGTGTGCATGCATATATATGTGATGACATAAAATGATCAAGTCTGATTAAACATTAGAAAAAATTCACTCTTTTAATAAAAACTATTTCATATAATATCTACAATAAACTTATTATAACATGACCCTTTCTTCTACTCTATTTTATCTTCACTAAAATTGTTATGGAAAAGCTCAAACATGTTTTTTTTAAATATATATTCGGTATACTTAAGAATTAAATGTGTTTTCTACATAATCCAAATAGTGTATATTCTTTATTAATCTATTACTTATAAAACCATTTTTGGTCTAAATGCGCCCATTTATGACTGATCGATTAGTTGCATCTGATGTTATGAATTAATATAAAATTATTGAAAAACTACTTAGAATTCCGACATGTATGTATGATAGTGGAAAAAGCATTATTATTATTACCATACAAATGTAATACGTAAAAATAGAGAAGGATATGATCAATTTAGTAAATCTAAGAAATATAGATGTTTTCAATCGTCGAAATTGTATAATGATAACAATACGTAGCGTATTTGTCTCTAGACTATATCATGAATCATCTACCACCGCGCTCTGAATTGGTCTGTCACTTGGCAAATGGAAGAAAACATGGCCAGCTCTCATTTATGTGTACTTTGGAAAATTCACGGTTTGAGTCATTTTAATGACGTTTTTGAAGATAAAAAACTAGATCCTGAAGACATGCCGTATATAACACGATCACCCAAATCTCTGGCATAAACATCTAGTGTGTTCTTCTTCTCTTTTTTAAATCTAATCTCTTTTCTTTCCCCCACCCCCTTTTTTTTACGCCCACGTCATACTTCGCCTTTGGAGTATCTTTTTCGCTCCACTAATTTAAATAGCTTTTTCTCCTATTAGGAGTTTTTTCAGTCGTCTCTTGTTACTTTTTTTTTTCTATTTATTTACAACCGTGAAATCACAATCTACTGCAATGATGCTACCATATGCCCATAGTCGCTGATCGATCTAGTGTTCCATTTAACAAACAAGAAACTTTAATCTAGAAAACATTCTGACTTGATTAATGCGTACGGTACATTGTTATTTTTACGTACGTATCATTATAGTTTATATAGGAGGGAGATATTTTATTTTAAGTATGAATTGGAATATACAAATAGTAAGTCGATCGAAAGTTTGCAAAAAAAAAAAAAAAAAAAAAAAACCATGTTTTTTACCTTTAAAGTCTTTTTCAAAAGTCACTGCATTTATTTTTGCTGTTGCCAATGATTTTGCTAAAAATTTTCTATAAATCGAGCTATTACTGCTAACGTGTAAGAAGTACTCATCCAATGATGTGTAATAAATAGAAAATAAATCCACTTTTGTTGCTACGTATAAATAATACCATCTTTATATATATACGTAGAAAAATTATACCTATTACTATTATTACTTAATACTTTATATGTCCGTATCCCTACAGTATATATATTTAAACTAAAAAATAAAAATAAAAGAATTATTATAGATCTGATTATTATATTAGATTGATAATAATAAGAATAATACGTAGTAAGAAAAAATAATTTTTTGTCGGTATCGAGATAACCCCTTATTTTTCTGTATGTAAGTGGAGGAATTCAAAAAAAAAAATTGTACATAAAATAGGAGAAATGAGTTACTTACATCCTATAAGAATATGAAAAAATGGGTCAGAAATTTTATTATGGGTGTACATTATTATGCATCCAGTCTCAGAGTAACAGAAAAAACAGAAAAAGAAAGTTATGTAATGCATATATGAATGCATTCTACGTAGGTATCTTCTCTCCTTATTTACATGAAGATCATTTTATCATGAAAAGCAAGAAATAATGTATAATCAAGATCTTAAAATTATAAGTATCCTTTTTTTTTCGGGTTTCTTTCTGAATTGTTTATTTGTGGTTATTATATTATAACTATATATATATATATATATATATTAGCAATAAATAATTCACATAAAAAAATTCACCCAGGGCGTAATAATATAAGGTAAGTATTAAAACAAAGTTATTTGTATTAGATATCATAAAATTAAAAGCAATTTTTGGCACTTGAGCAACAGGTAAAGCTTGCCATTATGTGTATGTGCGCTTGCACATATATATGGAATAATATTATCAACATACATCAATTAATCCATAATCTACCTTTATTATTATTAACTTTTATATGTATAGAGAAAGAGAGAGAAACACACACACACACACACACACACAAAGTTAAAAAATTTAAAACATTATGCCTCATTCACTAACAGCGTCAGACAAAGCAACAAAAGCTCATCGTCGAAATAAAAGTAATAGCATACAACACGCATCCATAGTGATAAACCAAGAAGAAGATAAAAAATCTGACCGTTTTTCATTATCAAATGATAATAATAATGGGAATAATTTTGATGGCAAAGACTTACATTATAGTCGTTATTACAAATGCTCAATCATTATAGTTTCCTTTTTAGCTACAGTGGCGAGTGGTGGCCTTGGTAATTCATGGTAATATAGAACAAAGAAGGGTATATATATTATAATAAGAAAATAATAATTACAGACGATTTACATGAAGTTTAATTATTTAAAATTGTTAATTTTTAGGGGTAATGCTACTTATTTTTATTTAAATAACATAGTAGTTAATAAAATGCAAAAAATAAGTAGCGACAGGAATTATTAAATATGCTAAAACATATGTACTTTGTGTAGGTGTTTTTCAAGACTATTTTGATGAAAATGTTTTTGGTGAAAAAGGAAGACAAATACCCAATGCTGGACTTCAGTTAAGTTTTGTTGGTACATTGTGTGTATGTCTTGAACATTCGATGGCTCCATTAAGTGAAATTATACGTTCTACGCGAGGAACAAAAACGGTAGTTTTTGCTGGTGGGCTATTAATTTTTAGTGGTCTGACAGCTGCTTCCTTTGCTAAAGAAGTTAGTTTTTTTTAATACCAGTAGTATATATAAACATATACGTATAAACTATTATATATCATGTTTCATTGATTCTAATGACATCATTGTTTTTATTTATTTGTATAGATTTGGCATCTTTATTTATCCCACTCCATTCTATGTGGTACCGGGATGTCATTTTTATATTCTGTAAGAATTCAATTATTTGTTTGATCTTTTCACTATATCTCTTTATTAAAGAATGTTAATACTAATTCAAATATGTAATAAAAGACTATACAAACTGTAGTACCACATTACTTTCCTCGAAATCGAGGACTCGTTCTAGGAGGTATTACCAGCGGCGCTTGTTTTGGAAGTTTGGTTATACCACTCGTTGTTACAATGCTTAATAATAGATTGGGAATTCAGTGGTAATAATAATTATATTGACACATTTTTTTTTGTAGCACAATATTGTTATATAATTATATAAAATAACAATATTTACTTTTCCTTTTACCAATATATAGGAGCTACCGCGCTTTGGGATGTGCTAATTTTATTATTGCTATTTTGGGTTGTATAATAATACAAGACCATCCCAACAATACGAATATTCGTCTTGACGAAAAATCAACAAAAAGTACTATGATAAGATTCGATGTATTTAAAAACAAAAGTTATTGTTTATGGTGTTTATCTGCTTTCACTCAAATAGCTGCATTTTATGTACCATTGTTCATTATTCCATGTAAATACGTACAAAAGATTATTACATAGAATAGTAATAGAGTCCACACCAATTTTTTATTATGTCGTTTAACATGTAACATGAACAAACATTATTCTATTTTTAATAGCCTACGCCACATATACCGGACTCTCAGATTCAAAAGGTGCATCATTAGTATCAATAATTAGTGCAGCAGCTTTTGTTGGTCGTATCTCTGCAGGGTACGTCATTCACCCTGTTTAACTGTTTTTTTATATTACTACTATTGTCAATTTATATATGGGTATACGTAAAAGGTCGTTCTTGCTTTTTAATTATATATATATATATGCTTCATAATTGATATTGTATATAACACACATATTATCCCATGTAGTTTTATTGCTGATCGAATTGGACTTGTCAATATCAGTATTATTTTTACATTTATTGCCGGATTAAGTTGTTTAGTCATTTGGCCGTTTTCATTCACCTATTCAACATTGATTGGTTTTTCTATTGTGTTTGGTTTTACTTCTGGGACTTTTTATTCTTTAGGTAATATAAAAAATATTGTCATTTCTAAACAAGTAGATGAGGGGTGGCGGAGTCACCATTTATTGACCACTTTTTTTTTCTTCTTCTTTTTGGATCACTAATTGATAGGTTCACCTATTGCTGCATCCATATTGAAAACAGAACAATTTTCATCTGGTGTGACAATCACACTGTTAATAGTTGGTATATCTGTATTTGGACCAAGTCTTGCAAGTGCTATTGATACTGCAGGTGTTTCAGACGAGCCATACTTTACATTTAAAATGTTTACGGGAACAGTTACAATAATTTCCGCTGTTATCACGATCTGGCTTAAATTCTCTATGAAACATAGTATTTTGGCTAAGGTGTAAATAATAGAATTGATAGAAAACATTCTTGAATGTATGTTCTGTTTTTCTTTAAACTATTATCACGTACATGCTATAATTGTTTATAGGATTCCAAAAAAAAAAAAAAAAAAAAACAATAGTTGCCATAAAAAACCTATTTTTCATCATATACGATAAAGGACATACAATACAAAAGTAAAAGACAAAGGAGTTTGTTAGTCTTTCATATTCACTTGTTGTTGAAATAAAAACTATCCTTAAAAAAAAGTTCACGGGGCATAAAAAAGAAGAGAATTTTTTTTTTTTTCGTGTCAAAAAAGAATTAGGTTGTGACATTCCATCGGCATGGCAATGACTCCTTAACAACAATTTTATATTACTATATTAACAAACACGGTTTTTTTTAGGTGGTTATAATAAAGTGACACTTGTCCAAATTTAGAACAGTTAAATCACATGATCCAATTTTACCAAGACAATGGGTTGAATTTCCGATCCACAAGATAAAAAAAGGGGAGGTTCCATGGTTTTTCTTTTCTCATTTCAATACTTTCCACGAACGAACGAAAAAAAAAAACATCAACATTGTGCTTTCTTGTTTTCTTCTTTCTTTTCGTGTAGAAATTTTGACCCTACTTTTGATCTGTAAGCTTCTTTTTGGTAAAGAAAGGTATTATCATTGAGAGCATTGCAGCGGAATCTACACGTCTCGCATAGGAGTTATGTATTTTGCATACCTTTATTTCCAATCTACCGTGTACTGATCATTCATTTGATCCTACCTTAACTCCATGTCGAATTGTTTTTTTTTTCAAATCGTTATCTAGCGCAACTCTGGTCTTTTGGTTGAGATTCACTCCTGATTGTGTTCAGAGCGACCGCGAGCTCATTGGCCACTTTAACCATGTCCTCAGCACGAATGGTTTTGGTACCTTTGACACGTCCTCCAACTTTTTTTTTTTATCCATTTTTTTTATTATTTTTATTATTCCTTACTTTGTTGAAGCAAGAGCACAAGGTGGCCACAGAGTCATCATCAAGGCCCAAGCATACCCAAGGACAAGAACGATTACTTTGGTGTTCCCCTAAATTTCTCTTCTTGAGGAATGAGGGAAAAACAAGAAGGCGGATGAAATGAACAGTAGTAGTGGTACAGTAGTTTAAAATAATGACATAAAACCATTGCTAATGTATGTGTGCATGATGACATAAAATGATCAAGTCTGATTAAACAATATAAAAATTTACTCTTTTTTTAATAAAAACTACTTCATATATCTACGTACAATAAACTTTTTAATTGTTATTACGTATAAGAAAGAGATTTTTTCTATTTGGTGTGTGAATAATAAATGTATATATAACATAAGCTTCATTTATTTATACTGGAGTCAAAAAGATTGTTGATCGACATGTGTGTGCGCAGAAAATTAAAGAGAACATCACTGTTAAGAAAATCAAAAAATATTAATATTTGAGAGAAAAATGTTGATCATTGATATCAGATAATATTATGAGTTAAAACCTTGATAGTTTCACACATTTAAACAAAAGGATTCGTGGTTTTAGAAAACCATGTCGTTTTTTTTCACATATAATTCGTGCTCTCTTCTTATATCGCTTTTATTTACGTAGACATACGCTTCCTTCATTCACATTAAGTGGTTAAAGTCAATTGTTTTATTATTTCTATACTACTCTCAAAGAACATCCACTTTAAGGTTGTAGAATATTTTCTGTTGCTGAAACTAAGATCATTTGATGAGAAAGATTTAATGAGAAGAAAAAAAAACGTCTCATTTGTGTGATAATAAGATGTAAAATATGAGTAATATATATATGTATAAATTATAGATAGATTATATAGGGGGATTGGATATATTATATAGAACAATACAAGTTAATAAAAACACAGATAAAAAATAGAATAAGGATAAAAAAAAAAGGGGGAGACGGGTTTGGGTTATAAAATATAATATAAAAGAATAAAGGGTTGATAAGTTGATAAAGGGGGGGGGAGTTTAAGAAGAAAAATAAACGGGGTATTAATATATTATTAAAAGTTAACTATAGAAAAACAACAACAACAAAAAAAAAAAAAGTGGAGGGGTATTTTTTTTTTTTAAGGTTCAATTTCATGACTTAATTTTCTAACTTGATCTGCATTAGAAGAACGTAATTCAGCACATAAAAAGTAAACTTCATCATCACGTTCAAAAGAATACCGTTTTGCTAAATTTTGAAATGTTAATACTCTCTTAATCACGGTGGCTGTAATACGATGTTTTCTAAAATTGACTAAAGGTTGTTTTAAAAGAGGAGAAGTAAACATGGATGTGGTACGATTATTGGCTTGATAAATACGATGATGATCATGCGTAGGATGAATATAAGGAGGTTGTTCTGAATTAAATACTAAATCAGATAAATAAATGCCTAAAAATGGAATACAACCACCAAAAGGAATTTTAATTTTGGTTTTTGTAAATGCATGATGATTCGTGCCTGGCATTTCAATTTGTACTTCTACAGGAGACATGCCATATTCTTCTGCTACTTGAGTCATACTATCACGAATATGTTTCCAATTTTTCATAGGAGAAGTAAATTCAGAAAGTTGATCTAAAATACGCATTTCATGTGCTCCTACACGACTCCAGGTTTTTTTTAATCGAGATACGGCAGGAGATTGTAAACCCAATAAAATTTGTACCAGTGTAGCAAAGTTACAATAAAGTTTACATTTCTATATAATTTTTATTATTTATTTTTGAGTATATAAAAAAAACTCTCTCTCTCTCTCTCTCTCTCTCTCCACTTTTTTTTTTTTCATTATTTCAAACCATTGAAAAAAAAAACATTCAGACACACACACACAAATTATATAGATAGATAGATTACCTGAGCCAATCGAATAAATTTTTCAACCACTTTAGCACGTTCTTCTAATGATCGAGTATGAACAATTTCACTTGCCACCCATTGACATACATCATTAAATCGTTTAATAACTTGTTCAATACCACCATGATTTTCTCCTCTTGCTAATCGTATTTGTCTTGTACGTCGTGTATAATTAACATCACGTTCAATCATATCATATTCATCTTCTTCTGTAAACTCGGACATATCATCTAATGCATCTGTATTCGCCATCTTGGTCCAACGACAATGAACCATTTCTTCCCAATCAATATTTAATAGAACTTGAGCTTCCAATAAACAAAGTTGTCGTGCCATACGTTCTGAACGATAAGCTAAAATAAAAGATTTTTGTGGGTATAAAGAAGATGTTCGACGTGATCCTGATGGTGTAATGGAAGGTGGAATAGGAGTCGTGGATGGTTGAGGTTTAGGTAAATCTAATTCCGTCATATGTTGTTTTGGTGATTTAGGTGATTGAGGTATAGCGGTCCCATGAATTCCTAATTCAGATGATGTAATAGACATACGTCCACGTTGAGTAGTATCTTCTTCTTCTTCAGTATGTGATGTGATGGTAGTTTCAGTATTGGCTTCTTGAATATGTAATACTTGATCTTCATCTTCTTCACCATTGATTCCACCCGATGTAATCGATCGACGTGCAAGTTGACTAAGATAAACAGGTCCACCATGTCCTTTTTGTCTTGGATGATGTTGTGATGATCGACGTAATGGTGATGAAGGTCGATTCTTATCAGATGATGATGTAGTAGTAGTATTATCATCAGGAAGACTCTCTCCCATTTGACTTCCATCTTGACCACGTAATTGTTGAGCTATGTGACCCACCGTTGTTTGTTGACTCGATTTTATTTGTTCTGTTGGATGAATATGCGAAGGTGTCAAAATACGTCGTGTAGAACGCATAGCTTGATTTTGTTGTTGTTCAGGTTGTGGTTGATATTGAGAAGAGACTGAAATTTTCCATGATTCTTTTGTATTTTGTTGTATAGATTGTTTTGTCAATCCATTTTCTTGATTTTTATTTTGAGTATTTTGTCTTGCTCGAGCAGTCACGGAAGCTGCTTCTTCCAAAGGTAATCTTTGTTGTTTTTCATTATAAGCAATCGATAAATCACGAGCAATCATATCTTCAGAAGAGGATCCCGATTTATGAATGAAATCAGAACCACTTTGAATAGAAGAAGATGTAGGTACTTTGACCAAAGAAGAACTACCTATAGAATTAGGAGATGAAGGTGAGAAAAATGCAGCACGATTTTGTTCTTCTTCTTCTTCACGTTTTCGTCGTTCTCGTTCTAATCGCATCGTCAATTGTTCTTCTGTAGGTCGTTGTTTATTATCATGTGTTTCATCCTCTTCTGAATATGCATCATCATCGTCTTCATCCTCCTCTTCTTCATCACTCATTTCAACATCAGTTGTGCCTGGTGATAAGGCACTTTCTAAAGAATCATCTGTCATAACACTGGATTGACAAGACATAGTATCACCCGTAGGACCCATAGGAAGTGTCGCTGTATCATTTTGTTGCATTTCCATCGCTCTTTTTTGTTGTTCCATACGTCGCATATAAGATGCTTTGACTGCTTCAATATCATGTTGTTTATTATTTTTTCCAAATTTTGAAATAGAAGCTGTTGAAATATTACGTCTCACTGGCTGTTGTTGTTGTTGTTGTTGTTGTAATTCTTGTTGATATTGATGAACACTACTTCCATCATGCATTGTATGAAGAGGAGTAGGTGTTCTTGAAATAATATCCATACTACTACTTGCATTGGGTGGAATTTTAGATGTATTACGTACACTACCAATGACAACCACAGGAGCCGATCCTGTATCTTGAACAGCTCTATTTCCATGATGACGATCACTAATATTGACACTACTTACAATCGCTGTTTTACGTCGAATAGGCGATTGAGCTAATTTAGCACGGACCATTTCTTCGACTCTTTCTTGTTCTTCTGTAGGTGGTGGTGGAGCAATGACTTTGACACGATCTGATTCAGCTGAACGTAAATAATACACTTTTTTTAATCGTCGTACAACTCGTTTTAAACTTTTAACAATACGTTGATCTCGAGGAGAATGTTTTACACGTGGATGAAAAGGTAAAGCATTTAAAAATGAGGTTAAAGTGATACGTAATTCACGTGATGGAATAAAATCATGTACAAAATAATTGAGTAACCAATGTCGCATGTGTTTCTGTCTCCCCACGTGATTTTTATTTTGGTTACAACCTTATTTTTTCTCTTCATAATTTTGTTACGACATTTACTTTTGTGGCACTTACACGTTTTTTCTACTACCAAGCAGTTTTTCGGTGC